>AP027106.1:47928965-48134391 GCA_028142955.1 Pinctada fucata
TACAGTTTCAGATTTCTTGTCTTTTCTTTATACTATTACAGATACCGAACTGGTACTTGTCTGCACATGCATTGAGTTCAGTATTGGTCTCAGATTTATAACCGGTAGGGGATTTGTATCGCTTTACGATAAAAAAGGTTGTTGGTTCTAAATAAAAATAAAATACTCCCAATATGTATAAAATATTCTAGTCCATGAGCGTGTATTTCCTACAGAAGCCATTTCGTACCATGTCATAACTCGTAGTTGCGAGAAAAAATTGTGGTAGTTACGAGAAAAAAAAATCGTAGTTACGAGAAACAAATTTCGAAGTTACGAAAAAAAAAATCTCGTTGTTACGAGAAAAAAAAAATGGAGGTAAAAACTATTCATTTTGATCAAAAATCGCTGAAAAAGGAAAAAACTCAATAATTTTCACCGTCTTTTGGACAAATTCACATCAGATTCTGAAGCTTTAGATATGTGTAAAATATGGTAGACTAACGTAATTTTGAAAGTTAAAGTTTGATATTTGCACTTATCTTTGGAAATTTTGTATTTTTTTTTTGGAAATATGGTATCCCCATATAGATCCGATTTCTTTCAAGATACCCCAGAGTTGGAATTGCTTAAGTTGATTCAATTTGCAAAATTAAAATGTGATGACTGAAAACATTCATTAACTACTTTTGATGTGAGTAATTGTCCAAAGTATGTAAAGACTCCAAAAAATTGAATAAAATAAAGCATTTCCAATTTTCAGCATTTTTATAAAATTTGTTATTTTTAACCCAAAATTTCCACGAAATACCTGAGTTGGTAAAGTGTAAATGTGAATCAAATTCATTCTTGAGTAGGACCTTTATACTTTCAGAAAATACTTTCAAATCCCACAAACTATGGGGGCCGTCCCCCTCATTCTTGTGATTTGTCCAAAATTGCTGTGTTTTTTTTTCCGTTTTCAAGTTGAATTTTACTAATAACCATATATATGCCCATATGGGGACACCCCACCCCTACACTGACAGCGACGACTTGGAAACAGCCCCCCCCCCCCCCTGGAAAATGTATAGATCGCTTTAATTCATCAAAATATGAGCCATTTTGAATTAGATGTATCGCTCCTTATTTTGTTCCAAACATAGAACATTAGAATAACTAAATTGTGATCTTACTTATTATTTACAAGACAAGTATTACTAAAGCTCTAATCGAACACGCGGTTTTTTGACATGCGTGTAAAATGGTAACATGTGTACCGATCATTTGTAATGTAGGATTGTATTTGCTTTATCAACATGTAAGTAAAACCATGCAATGTGCAGTTTTTTATTGTGATGTAATTTTAGAAGATTGAGACAATGGACTTGTTAAGAATAAATTTTGAAATTAGGAAATTTTTGTATTTTAGACGTTTAGTAAACATGCAGGTACAATGTAAATATATAATGTGGGTCATTAAGTGTATTTATGTAATTGTGTAAGATACAGCTATACTGAAAATGAATATTTTATAGGCAGACATAGCTAAGAAGCATTTCAGTATGTAAAAGAGTGTAATTTTGAATTAAATTTGGAGTATGCATTACTTCCTCCCTGTAACGCGCACCCCACCCCCCTCCCCACCCCCACCCCCCACCCGCGAACTCGAAACCTCACAACGCTTCTTTTTCCCAGATCTTTTTTCGTCCGGATCTATTATGTAAATTACAAGCAAATAATATTTCGCTTCATATATTTTATTTCAACGCTTTGATTTTGGGCTACCATTCGATCAACCCCCCCCCCCCCCCCCACCCCAAACCCTCTTGATCTGTCGAAATTTTGAAACATTGAGTTTCCTACATGCATATGCATTGTGAGAAGTTTGTGATCATGTTATCTTTGTAAATAATCATTTGTTATTTACTACATTTCATGATGATTTACTTGTAGCAAATCTCCCCCCCCCCTCCAAACTTTTCCAATCTGTACCTTAATTTTGATTTTTAAACATAGTACTTGTATATATCATTATGCGTACGCCATAATTTCTTTTGGAGGTGCTGTATATGTGAAACATGTACCAGAGCCCCCCCCCCCCCCCAACTCCCGTCCCCCGAATTCCCCTCCCTCTATCACGTACCCGGGGCAGATCTCATTCATTATAACTATATATGAAAAAATAATTTTATTCTTATTTGAAAATTATATATTTTAATGTATGATTTTCTATGCAATTTACTAATTTCTGAACTCATCTTTAAAGGTAGACGACATCTCATACAAATGACAATGTCCACACGTCCAGGCTTCTTTATATACCGCTCGAGTACTCGAGGTAGTGGATTTTGGGTCACGATACATTAGTATGCAAAACGTCATCAGGGGGAAAGTTCAAATCAACACATGACCAAGTGTATTTTTAACTAGGGGACGGAGATTGCTAGTTTCACTTCTAACAATTTCCGTTCCCTCAAAAAATTTACTACGTCATGGGGGTTTTTAAAGACTTAGTTCAGCTTTAAGGTGACTTTAAACCCTAATTCATTTTTCGAACCATATCGCGTTTCATTACTATAATGCCTTAATGATGCCGGTATCAAAGAGTCCGTTGTTCAAGATCAAGTATAGAGTTAATATGCATTTAAGAAATGATAAATAATGCCTTTTATATAGAGATACGATTCTTCCTCAGTTAAATGAATAAACTTAAAAAATGGTTATTCAGGCAATAACACAGGGCATGTTAATTAATTTTACCGCATACCGAGACGCGGAAGATAAGCAGTAAGACTAGTATGTCTTTTTTGGAACGTACTGTACTAAGGGATGTAGAGTGTTCTATTGGCAGTGTGCTGGTATGTGATTTGATAAAATCGTTCAGTGAAAATGGTGGTAATTTTTGCAAAGAGCGCTCTATATTCGACGGCGCGTGCGGCTAGCCAAACAAGGGATGTTTCCTCCTACCGGGCACCTGATCCCAACTCTAGCTTGCTAGAGGTCCGTCGATGCTCATATTTGTACTCTATTGTGAGTACTGTTGAGATATTCGCCAGGATCTTCTTTATCTCATTAATACAATTCCATCAACACCTGGGTATTCAGCTTTTTAAAAAAATATCGTTAAGGGACGCAACAACAAAGAATAACCTGTCTCAAAGTGAATAACAACATCTGGTTTTCTACATTTCACAAAACATCTGTTACTTGTTTCTTAAAACAATTCTGTAGTTTAGCTAAAATAATGTCAAGGCGAGAAGTCTACAGCCTATCCATTCCTAATTGGTCAATGCACTAATTGTGCAATCTACCTGAGTCTAGTGGCGAGAATG
This sequence comes from Pinctada fucata, assembly GCA_028142955.1. Taxonomy (NCBI): domain Eukaryota; kingdom Metazoa; phylum Mollusca; class Bivalvia; order Pterioida; family Pteriidae; genus Pinctada; species Pinctada fucata. The sequence goes on from AP027106.1 coordinate 47,932,259, forward strand.
ATATAATATATCAATCCTAAACCTTTATGGTTTCTCCCTAATTGGGGTATTGTTTCTCCTACCAACACACTGTTGGCAGGGTGATAATGAGGACATGATCAGTTAATCATTTGAGAAGTGATGCGTCTCCAATAAGATATATATAGTAGTACATGTAACCACAGCGGTTTCAAACAAAAGTAGTAATACATAAGGGGTTGGACAGGGGTACCTCTTCCCCCAAACGCCCTCTTCTACCCTCGTTACTTCCCCTTACCTCCCATTCCTTAACCTTTCCACCTTCTTCATCCCCCTCCCTTTCACACTTCCCTCCCTCCTCGCTTATCCCGCCCCACAATCCTTCCTCCTTTCTCTCCCTCTGCTCGCTCCTTCCTCCCCTTCCGTCCCACTCCACTCCACTCCATCCTCCCGCCCCCCCCCTCCCCTTCACTCTGTCCTTCCCTTCAAAAAATAGACTCAATATAAGTTAAAGCTACAAAGAATCAATACAAACAAGAACAAAATGAATGAATACTCTAAAACCCAGAAGATTAACATTCATGCGAATTAGAGGTAATTCGAATCTTGCATTCAATACAGAGGAGGTGGAAATTATATTGTTTATCATCTGCTTTTAGTAGAAAATGTTGTGCTCAACTTGACATCTACAAAAAAGTGCAAATGAAACGGACAATTTTACCCAGTTCGAATTTGGTTTTTGAAATGAAACATATCTTAGTGACATCCGAAATAACGGATATTTCTATCCAAGGTTATACGAAAGTTTTCGCGCACTTTTTGATAGTTCTTAATTGTTCTGACGTCAATTTACTTAGGTAAAAAAGATGCCCAAATTTTGAACAATTGTTTAGGTAGGTGACTAAATACAAAAATCAAAACGGATATGCTGCACGCGGTGTAGTTGCGACCTTGCGTATTTACTTCTAATTCTTGATTAATGAACAGCTGCGTAGAGTCTTATGTTTGATATTCCACCTCTAGTTGTTTTCATTTTCCCCTGATATGACATGGGAGTTGAAAAGAAAACAATGGAGGTTTATACAATACGAAAGAAAAAAAAATCTGAAATATAAAAAAGAAGAATTAATATGTTTAAACAAAGAAAATTAATTGCAACAGCATCTACTCCTTTCTGGTATAGAAAATTTCGTTCTTGCACTAGACCCTACTCATTTATTGTTCATCAGATAACGTTGTTTCACGTGTTTCGCGTGATGTGTGCACGTAATCCGGATAACCAAACCGTCTGCTACTTGTGTGGTAATCGGCACCGGTTGCCCATTGGTATCGTTGGTTTATGTGTATTTTTGTGTTTAATGTTACTATGATGTTAGTTTGTGTTCCATGTCCCTCTTAGGCCTGTCTCTCTGAATGTCTGATCTGTTTTTTGGCATAAGATGCTTTTTGGTTTTGCTGTGGATGCTGCAACCGAGTGCTGTAGGACATCTTTTTTTTTTCCTATGGTGCTGTTTTATTGACTGCATCTGTGTGTCTGCTTCTTTTCTTATAAGAAAGAAAAGAGAGGAAGGGGAGAGGACATTCTGTTAATCTCTTCATCATTTTAAAAATTATTATGTTTTTTTATTGTTAATTTATTTTAATTCTGATTTATGATTCAAGTTTGACTTTCTTTCATTGAACAATTCAGAGAAGGTACAGTATTGCCACTTTTACTAAAATCAAACGTCAACATTCTTCTTCCAGAAAGTAGTACATGTATTGTGATTACCTTGTGATAATCATGTGATAATCTTATTATAACCTTGTGATAACCTTGTGATAAATTTGAGATAATCTTGTGATAACCTTGAGAAAACCTTATGATAACCTCATGATAAACCTTGTGATAACTTTGTGATGAATTTGTGATAACCATATGTTAACCTTGAGAAAACCTTATGATAACCTAATGATAACCTTGTGATAACCTTAGCCAAAACAAACATTAGACATGCATGGTTCTAAATAACACACTGAGTAACCAAATTAAAGAGGTTTTGGGGATGTCAATGACGAGAATTTCCTGTCACAATATTGCTGTACAATAATCTCACGTTCTTAGAAGTTTGATTCAACTTCAATCCCATATTAAAAGGCTAAGAAGGTTTTTATGAAGAGGTTGAACATGTGTGTGTGTGTGTTTTACGCATACATGTTTGTGTACTAAATATTTAAAGTTATTGGAGGTTAGAACCATCCAAAACACCGAATCTTACAATTTATTATATTGACAATTTATCTACCCGGCATTAGAGAGAGGTGTTGCAAGCAAACAGGATATGTTTACTCTCCCGGACACCTGGTTTCATCTCCATTGGGAATTTGCTTTTGCTTTTTTATAGAATGTTAAAGATGATTGCACTATCTTAATATTTTTAGCAATTTTCATTAAATCTAAATTAATGTAGGAGGCGGTGTTAAATTGATTCGTACAGCAACGCACACTTTTAAATCGCTATAAATCTAAATCCCTTCTGATAAGTCTGGAGTTTTATATTTAGTTTAAAAAAAACATGCGTTTTAAACCTCCGAAAATCGTCTGCGCCATTCATAAAGAAATATTCGTGACATAGTCAAAGAAACTACAGAGACAAATGATACAGCATGTTAGTTGGACCTAATGTTGTTCTACGACGCTGATGGTCATATGAACGCTTCAATCTATTACAAACGTGATGGCTTAAATTTCAACATCACTAACTTTCCTTTTCTGAGTAGCAACTTCCCTTCTTCGCCTTCTTATGGCGTGTTTATATCTCAGTTGAAACGCTATGCAAGAGCAAGTACCAAATATATAGATTTTGTTCTGAGAGTTAGGCGTCTTCACGATAAGCTTATCAGTCACGGATACATTTGTGACCGACTAACATCGTCATAGAGGACGTTCTAAGGTCAATATAGGGAACTCGTTATACACTATGATGTCACAATCTCCATAATGGTGGATGGTATTCTGTCTTAGACCATTTGAATCGTACAACAACAGGATGCACTTGTATCTTCCGAAATCGAAGTACCCCGACGTGAAAATTCTATAGAATCGAAGCGACGGATGTTGCATGCAAAGATGATACGCTGACTCTTCCTGGACACCTGGCCTCACTCCCATATTGGGAGATAGCTTCTTTTCATATGGTGTAGATTTTTATTTGCTTGCTTTGGTTCATATGTTAATCTCATTTTGTATGCCTTCGGTTTATGATTTTTTGAATTATCGATTTTGCACTGTGTATTGGGATATGGTCATTATCCATGTTTGTCATAGAAAGAAAACATGAAAACGTACACTTGTCAAACATCTGTATTGCCCTCATTTTTTTTTTGTCTTTTATTACGCCCGATATCAAAAGTGTGTCCTTCTAGTTGTTTTTGAGGAGAAGTCGGAAATGTAAAAACAGTTAAAGTACGGACAACGGACGGAAAACGGACAAATTCGTATGACATGAGCTCTTTACCTAACTTTTAGCCATCAGCTCAGGTAAGCTAGAATGGCTTGCAGCTCTCATTATAGAAACATGATGGTGTTTCATGAATCCCAACTTGATGTATTCAAATTGTCAATATTGAAATATATGTTCTATAGTAACAATTATATTGGACAAGACACGTATTTCGGACATTCAATCTTCGTCAATAGTACTAAAATGTCAAACAGGTTCAATAAAGCCAAAGTGAATAAATTCAATAATAATTTGATCAATTAAATTTCATTATGAAATTAAATTTGAGAACTTTGATAAGTTGAGAAATTAGATGAATAATAATTGTGTCCCAGTCCTGTTATGACGTGTCCAATGAATAGTGAAATGGTAAATATGACTTTTGATACCGGTTTCAGAAAAGGTTTATGCTATTTTTTTTTTCAAAACGGAACGGACAAATAAATGTTATAATAACCCTCTTAGAAGCACTTTGGTACTAATTTATGTTTTCTTATGCCTATACATGCACCCAAGAAAATAATAATAATAAAGAAAATAAAGACTATGTACGAATTTCTATTTATTTTAGCACAACAGCATCTCAACAGTATATTTCAACTCAATGTCATTATACATGTACATTACTATACAAATAAGATAACTATCATTAGACCAACATAGAGTGCTCATAACGCAATGCATGATCTATAAAGCAGAATAGATCGATTCCTTCAATTACAAAGAAACGTAATTTACATATACTCCATTCACATAGCCGAATATGTTCTCTTTTCTTCTGTCTAATCAACTAATGGTCCATTATACATTGGAACATGTTTGTACAACAAGCAATGTAAAGCTGAATAGTTACATACGATGAAGAAAAAACAGCAAAATAAACAGATACTAGTATATGGTCATTTTTCCATCATAAGAAAAGGTTGAAAGTTAAAAATTCAAAATAAAATGTACATGCAATTTAAACAAGTTGATTAATTACACCAAGTATACTCGCAAAAAAATGTGTATTTCAATACAATTCAAATTCCCTCAATCAAAATTGTTATTTTCATGTGAGAATTCGTATTTTCGCATCTATCTAAGCAATATTCAAGTGAATCTCTATTGATATCCATTTGATATTGTCTCTATATTGTGAAATTCAATCTGTACATAAAGTAAGCCCCAAACCCTTCGTTCTTATATTTCATGTGATGTTCTATTACACCAGAGAGCTACTATTATCAACGCACTGCGTACTTAAATTTCTAGAGAATATATGTGGTCAGTAGAATGGTACTATACCAGGTAATCTAAACACTTTTCAACGAGTGAATCAAAAATGGCGAAGACAATGTCAAATTTGTCTTTTATTTGTTGCTGTATTTTTAAATTGTTTTAACAAGGTCCGTGCCTTGAAATGATTTATTAAAACGAATAAACTGACGATACAAATATTTAAAAAAGAAGTATTGAATTAAAAGACGTTTAACATTGTAACTTGAAGCGAAATGAATAAAAGAGTTCTTGAAATTCCAAAGTAAAAATCTACAACATAAATAAACAGCCCAAGACCATCAAAGTAACAATGAAAACAATTTTACACAAAATGTGTTATAGAATAAGAAATAAAAATACGCACCTTACACATTTATCAAAACTAAAGAAACACTTTAAACATTAAAAACATAAAACAGAGAATGAGGAAGAACAAAATGATGGTGTATATGTTACCTAGCCAACAGGCGATGCTTACTTCTCCCGGGCACCTGGTCCCACTTTTAATTTGCTTAGGATTCGTCGATGCACAGTTTAGTGCTATTTTATGAGTGCTGTTGAGATTATCGTCAGGATCTTCTTTAACTATTGAGTCTTTGAGTCTTTGCGGAATACAGAATAATTTCCCCTCATAGACGGTATCTGACGTAAAACCATTGTGACGTCATGAAAATGGTATGGAAACGTCGATTTTACATCGTCATTTCCCAGACTTTTAGGACTGTTTCCATAGAATTTTATGACGTCACAATCAGTTTACGTCAGATACTGCCTCAAATTGGAAGTAACTCTGGTTTTCGAAAATAGCAAATAGACAAAAAGGTAACAAAGAAAATGAGAAACAGGTGAATAAACATATTTTTTTGTAAATTAGAAAGATGTTGAGGGAAAGATTATAATCAAATAGATGTATAAATCAAATCAAGAGATTAGATTATAATTATCAGTCATATGCTGTCATGCGGCATGAGAAAAGCCCACCCGAGGGGTCTGGTTTCTGGTCAGGGAACGAGGCTTGCCGAGTTCCCTGACCAGAAACCAGACCACGAGGGTGGGCTTTTCTCATCCCGCATGACAGCATATGGTTGATCGTTTTTCTCCCATTTCTAGGGGTCTTTCTTGAAATTCCATGAAATCATGAAATCGTCAACTTTATCGAATTCGTAAAATAAAGGAATATTCGTTTTCAGCACCCTTAAAAATGGTTTATTCTAAAAGGATAAACCATAGTCTTAAGCCTTAATAGGTTTAGTTAGAATAAGAATATAAAAAAACGAGTTATAAAACGACCTTTTTGTTGAGAGGTCGCTTTAGGTGCAAAAATCACGACGTCACAATGGATAACAACGACGTCACAATATGGATACGGCCTATACGGCAGACGTCAAAATTCACGCGAGGTACATGTTGGATACAGTGACCCTACATGACGCGTCGCTATGGGCAAACTGTATCCCACATGGGATCAAATGTGATAAAGTATTTTCCTTTGAATTAAGAAAAATGTGCAATGTGAATCAAATAAGTGGATAATTTAATACACGAAGATGATAAAGAAATCTACGAAAAAAAAATCATTTTTATCGATCTCAAACTTGGTTCGGAAGATTTTCATTTAAGGTAATTTGTACCTCTAGTCCAAAATCGGGAAAAATCATGCATTAGTTCCCCATATTTTCTTGTCATATAATTGCTCGATGGTCTGTAAAGCTAATACCGATTTCAAATATATTTTTTGGATAGAAAATGTGATTTCTTTATTTTTCCATAGGTTGTAATGTTAAAGTTGTAGTCTATGGAACTTATAAACGATTAAGATATTCCTTCAATCCGGAGTATATTTTAAAGGTGTTTTTGAAAGTTTCCAAGATGATCAGCACGAAAATTCTCAAGATAAAAATCATAGGGAGAATATAAGCTCTCACGACCAAAGGTACGAACTACCTTAAATTCTCTTATTTTTTCTACAATTCCGTAGAAGTTTGATGGATGATCAAGGATGATCTCAACGAGAAAACTTTCGCTTCTGCAACGATTGTCTCTATTCCCTTTGAATTTGTATGTTCGCTTATGCGCCTGGTACAACTGTTTGACATTTCAAATACTTCCTTCGATTCGCCAAAACATGCTTTTCTCCTTGGTACTCTACCGTTTGTTGATAACGTTGGATTAGTAACAGTGGATTCGGCGACATCTTTGTTGCAACTTATCATTGCCTTCAATTTCTTCCGAATGTCCCTTTTCTGCCATGCATACAGGAACGGGTTAAGCACGCTGTTTGCCAAACCAAACAATTTGAAACAGGACGATAAAGCTTTATTAGTCCATATATCTCCTATGCAGTACATGATAATACTTATATTATACGGCAACCAGCTTGCGAAGAAAATGGTGGTAACCAGGGCAATGATTCTGCCACTCTTGAGAGAATTCTTGATGGTGTTGTAACGGGCAGTTGTCGGATTGATGCCTTGCATTGGACCTGGTCGTACTTGTCGTTGGAGTTGCCTAGCTTTGATGAGAATTTTGATATAAAGTATCATCGAGATACCTGTTTGAAGAAAATGAAAGGCTGTACGCATTGCAAGGATCCATTTGGGATATATTTGAGGAAACGAGCATCCTTCTTCTTCCCATTTGTTGAAACCAAACATAGGTAAGAAAGACATTGGAAATGGGATTGTCCATGCGCAGAAAATCAGACTGAATTTCACTCTTCTTGTCATAATTCTGCTGTAACTTTCTCTTTTACAAATCCCAATGTATCTTTCTAAGGTTGTTACTAGAATGAGTGAGTGAGAGACCAATGTCATATACTGAATTAAAACGGACGACCAAAGACAAGCAAAATATGTGTGTTGCCTTAGACCAGTGGGTTCCAAAGCTAGAACGCCAAATATAGCAAAACCCGTTATGAGATCTGTGAATCCGAGGTTGATTATGAAGGCTGATGTGCTATCCTGTAGACTCTTGTATTTTGTGTAAACAGCTACTATAAATGCGTTACCTCCCATGGCCAACAAAGCAATGACTATTTGTAATCCAATAGCTACGCCTGTAATGATTCTTGTTCCATTGCCCAGTAAAAATGGATCTTCAATCTCCGTTCTATTTGTCAGATTCATTTTATTCTGAAAAGATAGGCATTTTGTTTATATACAATCCAAGTCTGTCATCGCTAAAAAACAAACATATAAACATTTTTCCTACTTGTTCGTGTAACTGTTGCGACGGGTATTGCATACAAATAGGAGAGACTGCCTCTTCCAGGCACCTTATCCTTCTTCGGAATATTCTTTATTTTTGTTCACTATTTTCCAACATTGGTACCCCCTACCTCTACAACACCTAATACTTAATTTTTACATTAAGTATCTTTTAAATAAAACACATTAAATCAATCTGATAACTTATTATAATTTTAGCCCTACAAACAATACGGAAGTGTTCTAACTCTTTGTCTTCTTAGTTTTCAAACCGATTTCCATGCACCAGACACGTGTTTCGGAAATTAAATTCTCATTAGTGATATTAGTGATGCTTCAGTAGCACATGCAACTAAAATCTATGATCAAAATAGCAACTTTAACCTTCAAAGAAATGATATCGCAGGAGAAATAATTGAATAAATTCAGGGCACAGTAGAGCCCGTATTCTTACAGCATTTTTAGCTTTGACATTTTTGGAGACTCGCAGCTACGTTAAGGCACTCCTCGTTTTTACGTTGCAATATTAGTGACATTTTTAAACGACATTTTCAATAATGAAAAAAGGACATCCTCCAATAAAATTTCTTTATGTATTTGGTATCAGTGTTTAACACTAAGCTTGTACTACACATTCAGCCAATAGTGATGTCATGTGCCACATCACAAGTCACGTGACAACTATTTATAACATGCAAACAATGAATTGTAAAAAATGAGCTGGCGCAACGCCATTCCTGCAGTTACAGTTCTATGCTTACTACCAAAATACCTTGTAGGTATTGCCATTTATGAGTTCAAGTGCGCACTTTTCTTCTTTTTTATATTTTTGGAATAAAAGACGATTTTCATCTAAAAAATGACTAGAACAGCACTAAACTACCAGTATTGTCATATATTTTAAATAGTCATAGATAGAATCGACAAAGTGCCTACTTAGATTATGGAGGACAACAATCTATCGGACTAGTTTAACGCGACCCCAACACATAGCATTGTAATTTCAGCCTGCGCCATGCAATTTTATACCATCACCCTACGACGATATCTTTTTCAAACGTATATGTGACTAGCGAAGGGAAGCAACTCGTAGTTTATAACAATCAAGGTCGACTTCGCCGATTTCGTTCTCATAGTTTTGTTGCCTTTAAACACAAATGTTTACCTGAGAAGATGAAATAAATACTATGTTGTTTAATTGAGGAAAATTTTATCGTATTTCAATCAAAAAAGTGAAAAGATTAAATCTTCGGCAATCACTGAAAGGTATTTTACAATTTCATCACAATGACGCAACGGTGCGGTGGCGTAGTGGTGATGACGCAGGACTGCGAATTCCATGATCGCGAGTTCGATCCTGGCAGAAAGAACATTTTATTTTTCAAAATTTTTACGAAGTTCTTGCTTTTTTTATTGTTGACTCAGTGAGAGGCACCATGATATCAATAGGCATTGTTTCCGTATATCGTATATGCTTGTACCTATTAAAAGAGCTTTGTACAGTATAGATAAAATATGTGATATCAGGAAAGAGACGATTAATTCTGTAACATTTCGTTACTAACATATAAATTATAATTTTCATTTTAGCCTGTGATATTCAATTTACGTGGTCTAAGAGAGAGAGAAAAAACAAACAGGAAGACGTGAAAATTTTATATCATTTTTTTTTCATTCTAATTACAATCTAAAAGAATACCACGAAGAAAATACATGTAGTACAATTATTTATAGTCGACAAAGTCCAATCTGAATGTTACGCACGCCACCTTACTTAGTAACTTCCAGCATTTTAATTTTTTAAGCCCTTTTTTCAAGTTGTCGTCGGCAGTATTTTCTCTCCCGTCTTTAAATTTGGCCTATATAATATATATAATATAATATAGAGAATTTATTATAATCTTATCATTATTATTTCCTTGCTTTCACTTTGTTTAGATTGAAAGGCTGTATCCTCAGTTAGTTTAACGTCAGTTTAAAAGAAACGAATCAATTATTTAAAGAAAAGAATCCATAAATCCTTCAAGCTTTTCTACGACTTTGAGTAACATCCGCACGTGGTTGCTAGGCAAGCATTTTCATCAAATGCTTGTATAGTACGTTATGCCATTCAAGAATTTTTACTTTTGATAAAAGTTATAACATATTCAGCAAAAAATTCAATCATGTATTAAGATCTAACTCGATGATAAACGACAATAAAGAGTATCAAAATTTGCAAACGACAGTAGACTCCGTGTTGATGACGTCAAAATCTGAGGTTGACGTCATTTCGCGCCATATTTGAAGACGTCATTTCTGAGGAGTGCCTTAACGTAGCTGCGCTCTTCGTTGATTTGGGGTATCACAAAGACAGAAATTAGGATTGGTTATTGGCTTCCTTCTTTACCCTCCTTACGTTGATACTATGACAAATATGGATAATGACCATATTCCTTTACACAGCACAAAATTGATAATTCAGAAAATCGTAAACCGAAGGCATACAAAATCAGGAACTACAGCAAACAAACAAGAAACCTCCATCACATGAAAAGAAGCGGACTCCAGATATGGAAGTGAGACTAGATGTCCAGGAAGAGTCAGCATCTCTTGAATACATCCAACATCCGTCGCTTACTTCCAGTTGGAAGATATAAGGTATAATATTTGGTTGGATGGTACTTATGGTCTATGACAGAATATCATCCACCATTCTGGAGAATGGGACACCACAGTGCACGACGAGTCTATACTTGCATTAGATATGTAGCATGATACATGTGATAAATGAATATGTTTCATTTTGCAAATTTGCAAGGCCTGTTTTTAATAATGCCACCTATAAACAATACATTCTACGATACAATACGCAATTGACTCGTCCGAACGCGAGAAAATTTGAGAAATTCCGTGACGTCAGAATGCAATTTCGTTGTTTGACCGAGGTTCGAAGCTTGTTTGTCCGAGGTAAAAGCATTGTGATGCCACGACATTTGCATATTTTTTTCCGCAATCAAAAGGGTCAATTGCACTTGACTCAGGAGTTTGTTCAAAAGATAAGTTGTCCTCGTGTTTCTATGGAGTTGTGTCATTGTCTCCGTCCGTTTGTCCAATTTTCTTTTTACAGGAAAAGCATGTTTTGTATCTTTTCCAAATTATTAAGCCTTTCGATTGTAATTTTTTGAAATCTGATTTCGGGTTTAGTGTTTGACTCTCATTCACTGATTTCTTCATTCGGATATGTCTCGACCTTTTCCTTCGAAAAAAGACTCGGACGTCATACGGCGCCATTTTGAAAATAGTTCCCCGTTGGCCTTTTGGTTTTTGTTATTATCTTTCGTTATATAAAAGTTTCAACACCGGATCGTAACTGACAAATATGTTACTCATAAGATCGATCACTCAAGTTTGAAAATTTTGAATGTTGAAAAAGTGCCTCTTCATTTTTACATCGATTTGATGTAAAACCTTCCATCATTGGCATCCGAGTCTTTTTATGCCGTTACAAATAAAGGGCGAGGGGATCCGAATGTGATTTCTTGTGAATTGTCATATTGCGAAAATGATTACAAAAAATAGTTAACGGAATATCACACGCATTTCAGTTGTCTCCCCTAGGCAAGAATATTAAATAAGTCGCATAGCTAAAGATTTTCGATTTTCGTAACTGAAAATGTCTTGATGTTGTGGACTTGTAATAATTACTCAATCGGCATGTCGATCCAATAGCTCAGAGGTAGCGGCATCTTCCGACACGTGGGAGTACCGTAGTTCAAGTCTGAACAAGATTGGAATATTCAGATTTCAGCTCGTTTTTAGACATTAACGGGTTTTTTTTGCAAAGTATTGGTAAGCCAAAAGTGACCAACCAATTGCTGGAATTGCACTTATCTGGAAATTTTTTTATGACTTTTTTACCTACATACATATGTCATATCTATTTAGAAATAAATATATATAACAGGCTTTTGAGAAGTGTTTGAATGTAGTGAATATTCATCTTCATACTATTCATATGAATGTATCCATATGCAGATGTTCATAGCATTACACAAAACGTCGATATATACACTGCTAAAAAAATCAAGGAGCGATTTTCCCATTGTAATGTAATGGTACATAGCTTATAAAATCTTATGGGATAAGCAAGGCTACATCATCAAGTTTTATCATGTGTATATGATTAATCTGTTCAATACAGACATTAATTTTCATCATATAGAATAAACAGCTGCAAACGTGTATGATATGAAAGTAGAAACCTTGCTCCCTTAATTTTTTTGAGCAGTGTATATTATATTTTGTAATCATTCTAATTGCTGGAATGCTTTTTTGATATTTTACAACAGTTGGGAATTTTTTATGTCAGTCAGGTGTCTGTAAAGTGTTTGAGTGTAGAGAAACTTATAATATATCTTACCCATGTATGTAATGGTAATATAATTACACATGTGCACATACTGTCGTATTATTACCCAAAATCTGCATTCACCTCTAGTTATTTACATATTGAAATCATTGTGAGTGAAGGGACACTGCTGTGATACATGTACCTTAAAGAAACTGGTTTTATAAATTTCATACTTATAGTAAAGAAAGATAACTCAAATTGCATTTTTCATTTTTTTACATGATGAAATACAAATTCAGTCCGATTTTGCAACATATGACGTGGTAATTGAATGATTTCTTTCTATAAGAATTTGTACAATATAATGAATGAATTATATGTGAAGTTTTGTTTGAAAATCTTGGGCTGAAAAAAATATATAGCCAAGAAACGAGCACTTCCAATACAATGGATGGCTATAAAGTCTGATCAGTTTCAAAATCTCAAAAGTTTGGATAATGGCCTCCTGATATTATCTCTTACACCTGAATTATATTAGGAAATCAGAATTTTGCCCTTTTTTTGAAAAATTGTTGTAAAACATGAAACGTGTGATATCACCTTAAGAATAAAAGAAAATGAGACGTGAAAGGATACTTTAAATACAACCTATGTAACAATCTCCTATACCACATCTGTTTTATGTTAATTATTCACCCTCTACTTAGATGCAGTCACTCTTGTTAAATATATCGTCGGGTCTGCCACAATATTTTGTTCGTTCATTTTGTGTTGTTCCTTGTCGTCAGTATTATTAAATTCATTAGCTGCGTGATTCCGTTGTTTATTTCTAATCTGCACTACCCACCAGAAATAACTATACAGGTAGTATAAACATTAGTATTTCTTTTTTAAAGCACATCTCATTACTTTCTCTTCTCATCTTTCAAATGAATGAATTATATACATATATACTGATAGCATTGTTTACCTTTTTACAAAAAAGTGGGGACAAAATTAAATAATTTTGAATTTTTTTTTTTTTATAAAAAAATTGACATTTTATTGAAAAATTGCAAAAATTTATAAAACAGAAATTAAGCTGAGAAAATTACTTGAATTGATAGCAGTATGGTTAATCTCAATATTTTCAAAAGAATGAAACAAAATATTTTAGATAAGATTGATTAGACTTACCTTTTTCTAGATAAGATGACCTGGTGATTTCAACTGCAACGTTTAACAAACGAAGATTCTATTTATGCATGCTGGTTATCCTGATACCTTCCACTAAACCGAATAAAAGCATTTATGCACAATTTTTTATTAGACTTGTGGGCTTAAATATCCTTTTTCGTATATGATCGATTGTATATATAAATATATGTACTTTCTCAATTCTAACCGATCTATCCAATTATCAGACATTATTATTAGTATCATGTACCTGTAGAATAATATGTCATATATAAGCGAGCTACTGTCAAATAGGGTTCTCTTATCGTAACGATTCGCTTACTATATTCACAAGAAAAGTACACACCTCTTAGAAAGCTATAGATAATAAATACATTCATTCTTAACAAAGGACGTCGCGCATGCTTGAGAATGAAAAGTCATAATGATTGATTTTTATCTCACCAATTCTTTTGTTTTTGTATTTTCGATAGTTTTATGAAAAATCTATGTGAATGTTTGACAGTTCAATATAAGTTATCTACTGTAAACACCATTTTATATAGTATATGTTTATAATATAAATGTTTATTTAACTCAGTTAGACAATTTGTGCCCAATCCGATGCAATATACATATTTGATTGCAATGAAAATGTTTTATTTTAACACATGGGAATACGCTCAAAGAAACAAGGATAGCAATGGTCTATAATAAACATCAAAGAAGTACCTAACCGTTATTCAGTCTCAAAGTCGATAAGGCAAGGCAAAATCGTGAGAATTTTCATCGAAACGGTTGCGAACCCCGGAATAAACAACATTCCGAAGTAAGACCAGATGACCGGGGATAATCTCCTGATTGCATGCAACACCCGTCGCATAATCTCCATGGAAACCTGTCAAATTTGACAATTATCTCGATGTACATTTTGATGTATAGATCCGGTAAGTATGTCTTGTTTGGTGATGACGACAGCCATTCAATTTTAATGTAGAATGTCACTGATCATTCTGGAAAGGGGGATCTGATATGTTTTTTAAATATCACCGTAGCGACCGAAGAACTTCTGCAATAATGATTTTAGCAATTGTGTGATATAACCCTGAACAAGTAGCTTACTTGCAAGCCGTCTGGCTCTAATGATGAAATCTTCATATTTGGAACATTCCCTGGCGTACCGTATCAGTTGAGAAACAAAAACGCCATAATCAGGAAAAGACGGAATGTTGCTACTCATGAAAGGGAAGTTAGTTATGGGGAAGCTGAAATCATCACGCTTCTTATACAGAGAGGTGTTCAAATGGCCGTTTGCGTCGAAAGATAGAAGTATATCCAAGTACGAAGCGGATCTGTCGCTCTCTGTTGTTTCCTTGAATCTCTAGTTCATGAGGATATATGTCATGTAGATGGTCCTTAAATTTCGGATTATTGATGGACAATACGTCATCTATGTATCTGAAGGTAAAATTGAACTGATATGCCAGGTGCTTTCGCCCAGTCGAGAGCAAGGTCTGGGTGAAGTCAGCTTCGTATGAATATAAGAATAAGTCCGCAAACAGTCGGGCGCAATTGGTTCCCATGGGGATTCCGACTATCTGCTGGAATACGGTTCTCCAAACACCACAAAAATGTTGTCAATCAAAAACTCCATCATCCGGATGATATCGTCTTCGGTATACCTTTTGTTTGAATAAGAGTGTTCCTTCACGAAATAAGCATCCTCACGCCCTATGTCGAGGTATTTGTATCTCCCATTACTTTTTGAAAAAAGGTGCTGCGAATAATATTGGCTGCGAATAATATAAGATTTGAGTTATCTTTCTTTACTATAAGTCTGTTTTTACGTTTTTGATGTGGGATGGTAAGGAATAAATTAGGAAATATTGGCAGCGATATTGTTAACAGCGATCATTGGCTATAAATTAGGAATCATTGGCATCGATACACGTTATAAAACTGTATTTTCCAGAGAATTTATTAGGAAATATGAAACGAATTTGATATTTATTTTTCGGAAAATTTATTAGGATATTTATTAGGAGAATTTATTAGGAAATATGAAACGACTTTTAATATTTATTTTTCAGAGAATTTATTAGGATATTGATTAGGAAATATGAAACGTCTTTCTGGCAAAAATCCATTTACATTATGTACATTTAAATTGAAAACTAAACAAATCATCTACGAGGGCTGATTCATATGTTGTGAGCCGCCTCGTATTGACGAATTTGAATTTTATCAGACAATTTTCATTACTTTTCTGAATAATCCCCTTCTATACACTTTTGTCACCGGTGTTTAAGTGCCTCAATACCAGTCTTAAAGAACTCCTTATCTTGAATGGTCAGAAAGCCATCGACAGCAAGTATGACCACTGAAAGTGGTTGCAAGAAATAACTGCTTTCAGTTTTGGTAATAGATGAAAGTCTTATTGAGCAAGATCAGGTAAATAAGGCGGATGCTTAATCAAATTTAAGCCATAGCCATAAGTCATGCATGGGAGTCATGGCAGTGAAAGACTTGTAAACAACAACATTGTCCTGATGGAACAATACACCTTTAGCTAGTTAGCTTTCCGCGGCGCTTAAGTTTAATATTTTCCCGTAACTGTGTCAGAAGTGAAGCATAGTGCGTGTCATTGATTGTTTGTCGTTTTTGGAGATAATCTATCAGCAGAATACCTTAAACATCTCAGAAAATCGTGGCTCTCAATGTATCAATCAACCCTCATAAAATAACCTGCAAGGAACAAAAATGAAACACAAATCTATGAGATGATATCAAATAACAAGGAGAGTAATAATCTTCTCTTTCCTAGCAAAAGCTTGAAACCAATGAACGTATTAACTAAGTCTTTCAAATATTAATAATAATTTTAAATTCCTGATAGCGACAATACTTGCGCAGTGACAAAGTCAGTCAAATTATACCACTTACTGAGATGTATCTTTCGAAAACCAATTTTGTAAGAATGATTTGTGACTTACATAATCATCAAAGAAGAACCTACAGTCTAACCTGTATTAAGCAGTCACCCAGGGGATACCATGAAAGTGACCTCTTAACAGAGGTGACCTTTTAATAAAGGTTTTTAAATAACAATGCTAAAGTACACATGTCCATAATACAAACGGGAATTTTCTGTTTCATGTATTGTATTGAACAGATACATGCATTAGTACATAAATAATGTCATTTTATTTATTTTTTTTATCAATGCTGGCATGCATTTAGTAATGAAATACTTTCGTCTTTTGAAATTGTTGGAACATGAAATAAAGGTATAAAGTGTCACCATAAAATGATGAATAAAATGGTCAAATGCAAAATGTACTTCTGATTTTAAAAAGTTCCTGATGTCTGTCTGTCTTCCATTCACAAGAGAATCACTTAATTTTTCAATCCAGTCTTGAATGACATCATTGCCATCGTCGTGCACCCCTTTCAGCCCTCGTGGTACCAGGGATATACGTCCCTGGTGGTACCGAATACGATTTTATTACGTTTTATAAACGCTGAGAGCCATTCAATAGATGCTTTAAAGGTAATATCGAAGTTTTTGAGAATAATAGGGCCCGTCTTTTTAATAATGAAAAAAAAAATGTAATGGTCGGCGGATTCAAGAGGAGAGGCGGGGTCGTCGGGCGCTCCCCCCCCCCCTCCGGCACGGACCAAAATTTTCCAAGAACAAGCATATTTTGACCCACTTTCAGTAAAAAAAAAATCTGCAAAATTCGCTCCTTGACCCCCGGCAAAAGGAGCGCTAGATTCGTCACTGGAAAAAAAAACCCGAGGGTCTCACAAATAAATTGACGTAAAAATATCGGCAGATTTAAACGAAAACGGCATAGATCAGGCAAGTAAATTCCTCGGTAGATAAGACTTTAAACGAAGGCATGCGGGTGAATCATACGATGACGATGTATAGTGAGTCATCAATATAATTATTTGACCGTGAATTTGTTGGCCTTTTAGGACAAAGACGTTACAGAAGCGAGAAGAAATATTACGCGCAAAATAGATACTGGACAGTGTCCGTTCTTTTGATAATGGGCCACTGCCTGAAACCATTTTCACGTCAGCTCGTTGCCGGACTTTTGCTTTTTCCTTTTTCAGTCTCCCGCAACATCACGTTAAGCCGTTCCTCTACAAATTTCAGCCTTCCGTTTTAAGATTCGGGACCTTGAGTCCTCAAATACCTAGTTCGATCGCAATAGGCGATTGGTCTTGCACTTTTCATTGATTTAATTGCGTCTGAACGCTCATTTAAAAAGTTAAAACTTTCCGTTTTGATTCATTTGTTGTCGTTGTTGTGATAGTTTTGTAGCTGAAGTACCCGATTACATACAAACAGTTCAATCAATTACCGCTGACCACTGCAGGCCTCGGATACAATGTTTGTACAAGTAATTTGGGTCAATTACGGGGGACAGTACTGTTGAATTTTGAAGTCCAAGCCACCGACCGCTTAATTAGAGTCGAATCGGCGACTTGGGCAGTGAAAGGGGTGACCGCTGACCGCGTTACTGAGGTGACGGCTTATTAGGGTACAATATCATAATAAAAACGGTCGGGAGGGATTCAGAGTGACCGTTAAGAGGAGGTGACTGTTTAACAAAGGTGACCGCCTCTACAGGTTAGACTGTATCTATTATCCAGTCTTAAAGGCAAGGAAAAACCATGAGAATTCCCAAATGGAACGGTTGCGAACCTCATTTTAATGTAAATGCTTTAGCAGGAATTAGTTTGTGGCATTACCATTGTATATTGAAAATCTGGGCTTGTTTCAACTGTGTACATTACAGTATCACTTTTTTGAAGTCCGTGTATTAATTAAATTCTAAGTTAGATTATTAAGTCTTAAGTTAGGCGCGGTCCATTTGATAGTCTCGGGGGGTGGGAGGGGGTCTTGGGTTAATATCTTTTCTCGCCCCAGACCGGAGAAATATTTTTTTTTTCATGCAAAGTTGGAGCAAGAAATTTTTTTCTAACATTAGTGATGTGCAATATGATATATTAAGAATTAATGTTTGTGTTTTATTTTTTTGCATGAACACAAACGACGGGTGCGACTAGCCAATCAGGGGATGCTTACTCTTTCCGGGCAATTGGTCCCACCTCTAGCTTGCTAGGGGTCGTCCGTCGATGCTCAATTTGATGTTCTGTTGTGAGTGCAATTGAGATTGTCGTCAGGATCTTCTTTATCTCATTTGTGTCACACCTATGCCTTTTGCCGTGTTGAGGTCGTAAAAAGGTTCCCCGCGAGGGGTTTGACAGTAAGTGTTAAATGTTTCTCCCTGACATGGTCGCCATAGTTTGTTAAAGTCAACAAAATATTGGTATGCTGAATATGCATTCCGTCAAACTTCTATATGGACATAACCTAAGACAGTGCATATTTTGTAGATATTGTTTTCATTTCGTGCATGAACTTCGACGGCGGGTGCAGCTTGTCAAACAGGGGATGCGTATTCCTCCCGGGCCCCTAGGGATCGTCCGTCGATGTTCAATTTGATGCTCTGTTGTGATTGTTGTTAGGATAGTATGCCCTTTGCCGTTTGGAGCTCTTTAAAAAGGTTCCCAGCGAGGGATGACAGTAAGAGTTATAAAAGTTTTTCCCTGACATGGACGCCATAGCACATTCCATATAAACATAACCTCAGACAGTGCATGTTTTGTAGATATTACTTTCATTTTCGTGCGTGAACATCGAAAGCGGATGCGGCTAGCCAAAAAATGTACTTGGGGTTCGCCTCACTGTTCTATCTCCGTGTAAAAATTTTGAATTTCTTGAGAAAAACTTAACAGTGTGATAACTCAATTTGGTGCTCTATTGTGAGTTCTGTTGAGATTATCATCAGGATCTTTTTTAACTCATGAAATTACGCTTATTGGCTATTTTACATGTATTGTTTTGATATATAATTCTTAATGGCATGATCATGTAAAATATCAATTCTACTATGGTAATTCCTTAAAAGAGTGGCAAAATTTTAAAGTCGATTTTCTCGAAAACAGGAAAATGGCAGATAGAACACTCTGACTTACACTTAATGCGTGAATTGTAAATTGGTCAAAAACTGAGGTTCTCTTTATAATTGTCAATATTGAAACATATGTTCTTTATTACCAATTTTGTTGTACTAGACACGTGTTTCGGATATTTTAATCCTCGTCAGTGGTACTTCATGTCAATCAGTTTAGATAAAGCCAAGTTGAATTTTTCTGGCGCCATCTCCATTTCAGAGCTTTCATTTACTCTTTCCAAAATGAGTGGCTCCAAATTTTGTGTAGGATTTATTCAGAAGCGTATTTTAGTGAAAAATAGGGCCAAAAATCGTTGGAAGGTAGGCGCAAGATGCTTAATTCTAAACATGACCGAAAAAAAATGCCGAAACCCAGCCAAGGACAGAGCTATGTAATGAGGGAGAAAACCCTTACTTTTAGAAATGTAGGTCTAATTTGATGACAGAAAATTTAGAATATATTTCAATGCAGTGAGTAAACACTAAAACTAGGTGAGCGATATCCTCGGGGACTTGCAGTCCACCAGCAGCGATACCAGCCTAGTGGTTGAAATTGTCAATATTGAAAAATATGTCCTATAGTACTAATTGTGTTGTACTAGACACGTGTTTCGGATATTTAAATCCTCGTCAGTAGTACTTTATGCCAAACAGCTTAAATAAAGCCAAAGCGAATTTTCCTGACGCCATCTACGATACAGAGCTTTAACTTTAAAGCTTGCGTATAAAATTAGGCTCTATAGCTCTATTGCTCTATTGTAATACATGCATCTATTAATAGTAATACATTATATTGATAGCATATTCAAGCCGCCTATAAGGAAGCCCTTTTCTTCATTAACATGCATTTTTGCTATTTTCAAATATGAATACCGTAGTCTACCAGACAGCCCACATCTGATGTGATATACACCCGACACAAAAATATATGACAAGGTATTAATGATAGTCCTCCAGACAACCCCAAGCTTATTTAATACATCAGACACTCAAACACAAACCCAGGTATCTAGGATAGTCCACAAGACAACCAACAACTTATATGTTATACAACAAACACTCAAACAAAAATATTTTGATAGAAAACAATGGCGAGTGAAGCGAACCAAAATTTGAATTGAAAACTGCGGCGAGTGAAGCGAGCTGGAAACTCTTCAGGAATTTCAAGCGAAATTCTACTATGGTAATACTTCAAACTCAGCTTACTTGTAAGAGGAAGTTTATTTTTAATTTTTTTTATTTTTGGACACACCATCAGCAAATTAATTGTTTTCATCAAAATTCAGAGCAACAGAGAATATGAAATAGACCGTACCTGAAGCTAAACAGTATAAGGTTGTGTTTTCAAATGCAAAGTTTCACATACGAAGGTTTTATTTCTGTATGCTGATTTTTTCAGATTATTGTCAATAGAAACGAGGTAAAATCATTCATTTCACTTTTATTCAAGTTACTGGCAAAATGTTACATTTTTGTACATATTTGTACATTTATGTTCATGATCGATGAAATATATACTTTCCAAGTCAAACTCATCTATCCGATTCGGTCTTTTCGAAATACAGAGTTACTTCCCATTTGTGCAGGTATCTGACGTCAACGCATTGTGACGTCATCAAATTCTATGGAAACAAGCGTGAAATTCAGGGAAACAGTGTCACATATATGACGTTTTCAAAGGAATTTAATGACATCACAATGCTTTTACGTCAGATACCTGCACAAATAGAACGTAGGCCTATAAAATCGAAAACACGGAATTATCACCTACGATTGTCATTATATTATTTCTCTAGGGTGATATACTACTGTCCAATAGAATAATCTGCATGTTATAATTCGCTGATGCCCGGCTTGTAGGGGAGAATGAGCTTCAATAAGAGGCGAATTAATAATTGTGTCAACTTCGTGTCACTTTTTTTTCTTGTGGAGACAATGATACGATTGCAACAGGAATATGTCACGACTACTATACGACAGTGAGGCAAATGTGACGAGAAAGGAGGATGATGTGACACGAGTGTGCTACGATGTAAAGGCATCCGAGACTCGGCGAGAGGAATTGGAGGCGAATGAACGAGATTATATGACACTTGCATGAAATCGATAGTCCTACGAGTATGACGCGATTAAGAGAAAATCAATTTTGGCAATTCGAGATTCTCCAAAACAGGCATTCAACAAAAATACTGGAGTTTTGAAATAAATTTATTTCACCAACTTCTGCAGCTGTTTGATTCAGATGTAAAAAAAGATTTAGTAATTCATGACTTCGCGTCGCATTCGTGTCATTCTCGTGTCAAATTATCAGCAATACCGTAGCAAATTCTGGTCCGTGTTTTTATTCGTGTCATATCCGCATCTCACTCGCCTTGGATTTTTCACGTAACTTCGCACCTTATTCGTAGCGCATTCTTGTGACATTACTGTCTCATTCTTCTCAATATTTTTTTTACAGGAATAAGCTCAAATGCGAGGAGAACATGCTGCGAATGGAGAAGAATGTAACACGAATGCGTCGCGAGTGTGCCATAATAGTAAGACGAATGAAAAGTCCGATGTGAATGTTTAAACCAGTCTAAAGTATTCGCTTAGGTCCCGTGAACGGAGGAGAATGCAGAAGTCACAAGATGAGTCACAAGTAAAGACAATAATGTCCTCGACTGAGAGAAGAATGTGCAACGAATAAAGAACTATATTTAGTCATAACTCATTCGTCTCTGAATTCGCGACAGGGGAAGCCCGGCTGCTAGCCATACAGTGGATGCACCTGGTCCCGCCTCTAGCTTGTTACGGGTCCGTCGATGTTTAACTTGTTTCTCTATTGTGGGTGCTGTTGAGATTGTCGTCAGTATCTTCTTTATCTCATTTACTATACCATTACCAACAACAAAAGAAAAGCGTTCTTTGAACAATAACAATAATCCAAGACATGTTATTTGAACAAACAATTAAGATCGCGATTACCAGAGAAACAATGCCGACAATTGTCTTTAATAATAATCATTTGCAGTGATATTAGTGATAATTGTTAGTTTTTAAATGTATATCTACTGTGAATTTGATAATACATATGAAAAGTATTTCTGTCGAAGGCTTGTTAAACATGAGCTTGATGATCAACACGAAAAAGCTGAAGAATTTATCAAGTTTAAGACCAGAAAATTTACAAATGGTTTCAAGCCAAAGATGAAACACAGTAAATGTTGTCTTCGACGCGAAAGTTAAGTCATAGCTAATACAATTTCTGTCCAATTGAATTTTTCTCTGAGATGTTCTATTTCTGTTATCAAAATTTCTTGAAATTTCTAAAACGTGAGTCTTGTAGCATCATATCCCATCCAGGCCATATTACATTGTTTAGATTGAGAATCACTGATGAGGGTTAAGTACCCGAAACGTGTATGTCTGGTCCATGCTGCAAATTTAAATGTTCTTAAATGATGCTATTGAATTTGCAGACGTTAAACACTTGTACCTCTCGGTCATGAGCAGTATTGATTAACCATCATTATTCATAAGAAACTGCGAATACGAGTTTAAGGGTCGTCGGCAAAGTATAAAATACTACGGAAGCATAGAGGGGACATGTGCGATTTTGTTTATACCTCGTGGCCACGGAATAGTAAGTAGTGGCCACGACTTAACATCTCGTGGCCACGACTTATTATCTCGTGGCCACAACTTTCTAACTCGTGACCACGACATAATTATCTCGTGGCCACGACTAAGTATCTCATGGCCAAGACTTATTAACTCTTGGCCACGACATAATTTTCTCGGGTTCATGACATAATCCTGCGATTTTATTGGGGGTACCTGTAAAGTGCGAAACGAAACAAAAACAAATCGAAACGAAACGAAACAAATCGAAACGAAACGAAACAAATCGAAACGAAACGAAACAGATCGAAACGAAACGAAACGAAACAGATCGAAACGAAACGAAACAGAT
This sequence comes from Pinctada fucata, assembly GCA_028142955.1. Classification (NCBI taxonomy): domain Eukaryota; kingdom Metazoa; phylum Mollusca; class Bivalvia; order Pterioida; family Pteriidae; genus Pinctada; species Pinctada fucata. Next base: position 47,955,640 of record AP027106.1, read on the forward strand.
CGAAACGAAACGAAACAAAACATAAAACTTGAAGAAAATGAGAAAAAGAGGAAAAATCGCCGAAAACGAATATTTCAAGACAAGATCTTGATGGGTCAGGGGGTACCATTCTCCTCCTGCCGCCTCCCCCCTCCCCGTGGGGGGAGGGGGTCTAGGGCGGTCAAGACAAATGTTTAAATTTTAAAGTGTAAATTGGTGCAATAGTGAAGTTATTTGGGTTATTTCCTTTTTTAAAACTTGAAAAAAGAAATAGTCCTATTTAGATGAAAAACTAAGGTGAGCGAAAAGAGCCTGAAGTATTTGAAAAATGAATTGAAAATTGCGGCGAGCGAAGCGATGGGGAAAATTTTTTTTAAGGTATTTATAGATGAATTTCGTGGTAATTTTTAAAATTGAGATTATGTACATGAACGCATAAGAGCAAGATTATTTATATTAAAAGTAATTTCCTAATTTTCTTTGCGTTACTGTTACCCTCCCAATCATCTGTCCCTTCTCTCACCCCCTTCTTCCCTCCTCCCGCCCCCTTTCTCTCCCCTCCCTTTGTCCCTGTCTACCCCCTCATTATTGCCTTCAACCGTTAGTTCTTGTGGCTGGAGGGTTTTTTAAAGAATCAAAGTTGACGATTAAAACATAATATATACGGTATATAGCACAATTGCATTTTAAAGGAGATTGATTGGGATGAATAACTTCATCACAGACGGAAAAATATAATTTAGCAGGGAGGAGTCTAGCGCAGAGGAAACGGAACTGTTCCGTTATGTGTATTTGAAAATTTTATAAGAAAAATGAGAACAATTAAAAACTGGGGGGGGGGGGGGGGGGCACATTTCGTTTGAAAAAGGATAAGATTTTTTTTTTCTTGAAATGTGCCCCCACCCCGTTTTATGATCTCATTACGGTGTCATAGCGTGGTTTTCTTTCCCTTCCCTTTTATTCCTCTTAAATACATGCATGGCATTTGTCATTTATTTTTTTAATTGTCAACTTTGACTCTTTCAAGAAACCCTCTCGGCACTAGTTACAAATGTAGAACTCTTGGATTTAGGCAATATTACATGCTAATCTTGTCTTGAAATATTCGTTTTCGGCGATTTTTCCTCTTTTTCTCATTTTCTTTTTTTCGTTTTATGTTTTGTTTCGTTTCGTTTCGATCTGTTTCGTTTCGTTTCGATCTGTTTCGTTTCGTTTTGTTTCGTTTCGTTTCGATCTGTTTCATTTCGTTTCGATTTGTTTCGTTTCGTTTCGATTTGTTTCGTTTCGTTTCGATTTGTTTCGTTTCGTTTCGTTTCGTTTTTGTTTCGTTTCGCACTTTACAGGGACCCTTTTATTGGTTGATTATTTCGTGCGCACGACTTACAAAGTCGTGGCCACAAAATAATTGACCAATTGAATTTATTGAGTGAATATCTAAATATTTTAGAAAGTGACTGAGTTTATTTTTAGAAATGTCTACATGTATATCCCTCTGTAAGTTTATTGTTTCATTTTAAAATCATATTAGCTCACTGCAAAAAATATTCCAAGAGTCATTGTCGCACCTATTCAATTCACCTGCGCTTGCACAAAAAACTTGCTGTTACATTTTTATTAGCTCTCCTGAGCGAAGCTTAAGTGAGCCATTGTCATCGTACGCGGACCGACGTCCGCCGACCGTCGTTAACTTTTAAAACATTTTCGACATCTCCTCGACATACACCGCACAGAATTTCATGACACCTTACAGGAAGCAAGTGCTCATAATCTAGGGCCTCAAACATATTGTCCAATATCATTTTTGTCTGCAAATGGAGTGAGCGATGTGTATGCCCCCGTAGGACTCTTGTCCTATGACCTTGAGAAAAGAGCTTTGTCATCCTCTCGCAGTATGAGGACGACACCTATTGATTTTCAAGGTCAAATGTCATAAGTCGAGATTACAATGAACCATAATAGAACACGCTTGTGGACACTCTAGAGGTCACAATTTCTATTCTTCATCAAACTTTGCAAGCAAGTAGGGAAGGACGAGAAGATGACATCCCTTTTGATTCAAGAAAAAACTTATACCCTCATTAGACAAATGGACAAAATTGTAACTTTCCTATGTATACACGGGAAGTTTGTGTTGCATGCAAGTAGGAGATGCTGACTCTTCCTGGTTACCTTGTCTCACTCCTAATTAGCTTCTCTTCTTTTCATGTGGCTGAGGTTTTTGTTTGTTTGCATTGGTTCCTGTTTTATTCTGATTTCGTATGCCTTTGGTTTGTGTTTTCCTGAATTATCGATTATTTACTGTGTATTTGGATATGGTCATTGTCCATATTTGTCATTGAGATATATACAAAGCAATAAATCAAGACGCGTTAACTTATTGTATTGATATTAACATTGTGCCTCCACTGACCTAACGTTAAAAAATTAAAGACTTTTTATCGTTTATAAATATTCTAATACAATCTTTTCATTTAAAAACCCGTTTTGCGTTGATTAGTCAATGCAGGTCACACATAAATCCCGTAATCAGATTCAAAACTCACAATCAAAAGTTTTACAAATTCGTGAAAAATATATATTACATGGAAATGGCAGCGCAAGACGATTTAGTTTGTCGAGCGAAAGAACAGATATTATATACATGCATGTTATTTTTGTACAATACAACAAAACTCCCAAGTATTTATTTTACAAGCAATACTATGAAAATTACCCATTCTGCTACGTCATTCGGTAAGTTTTGGGCATAATCTTCAGAGTCTTTGGCCATATTTCATTGTTTGACGATCAACGACGAGGGTTCAGTACCCTAAATGTGCATGTCTGGTCCATGCTGCAAATCTTACTGTTCTTAAAACACGGTATCACTTTCAAGATGTAACATACATTGTATAGAAATTGTATAGAAATCTAGATGCGCATGCATAATATGCATGATTGAATCGCTTCAATAAGATGTTCGAAAACAAGTTTATTATCAGAAAAACAGGGTTTGCATCAGTATGATGAAATCATCCTTGCGAAGCGTAGTTGAAAATTTCAGTTTGCAATCTGATAAACACCGAATACTTGCTGGACGTTATCCCATAATTTTCAAATCAGAAACAATAATATCTTGGGATTGGTAGTTATCCCACCTCTGGCAAATTTCTTGCAATCTGATTGGTCGGGAAGAACCGAATGTTATGTTGTATCATTTTGTTGTATCATGGCCGACCTAAGCCGGCAGCGGTTGCCCTTTGGTCTCGTTGGTTTAAATGTGTGGTCTTTTATGTTTAATGTTTCTATGCAGTGAGTTGGTGTTCCTTGTCCCTTTTAACGTCTCTTTCTTTGAAAATAAGGGGATAACATCCTTGTGTTTTAAAATTCCCAGCAAGTATTCTGTGTGTATCAGGTTGCAAACTGAGATTTTCGACTACGCATCGCAAGGATGTTTTCATCATACTGAAGCAAACTCTGCTTTTTTGATAATAAACTTGTTTTCGAACATCTTATTGAATGGACTTGTAACCGATGCCGACTTAGGACAGCCATCTGCCACGGAAATAGCATAAAGTATCGTTATCCTGGATTACGTGCGCATAACCCTCCCACTTTTCCGATTACCCAGATGTCTCGAAGAACGTACAATTGTGGTGTAAAATAACATCCTCACTGTCAGATGACCACACACTAACAAGACCGCAAACGCAGTGGCCCAAGAAACACAGATGAATACGTAAATGGATATCAAAAGAGTACCATCTGCTTGCAAACAGCTATCTGTCTTTTAATGAAGCACCATTCGCAATGTTTTTCGTTTTTACAGGTTATTGAGTGTACTGTATTGTTACTATTGTTTTTCTAACGAAATACACTCTCTATATTAAGTCAATATCCTCAGAAGATATTTCCGGTCTGCAGTTTTCTTACCCTTATGCATGATCCCCCAGCCATACTGCACTGGCCGTCTAATTAGTAGAGCGCGTGTGTTTTGCAGTTCCGCCTGTACTATTTTTTAACAGTGAACTCTTTTATAGTTGGCTCCTTAGATAGTGTGTCCTTTGTTTTTCTTTGGTTCTATATTATGGTCTCTGTCTTTTTATTCGCTTTGTATTTTCTCACGAGAATAATCTCCGCTTTCACCGTTGTAATTTCCTCTACATCTTTCTTCTTTGTTATATCTTTCAATAGTGTTTATGCCTTTTAATTATTATTTTTGGACTCTGAATATGGGTAAAATGTTTGACATGTTTCAATGATTTTAACCGCGTAGGGAAGGTCAAACCCGTGAACGTGTCAGAGTTCTGTGTATTTGAATGATTACAACCAACATTATTTTTAACATTTAAAAAAATATAGTGGTTTTTATTTTCAATATATCGTCGTCCGAAAATTCAGCAATGGCAAAGTCAGTCGCTCAAGTTATATACTTTATGTCTGGGACATGCTGCAAATTAATCCGTTCTAATATGATGCTATAAATCGGAAGACGTAACATTTTCTTTCAATATTTATCTGCGTAAAATGGTTCTAGTTGTTAAATGTGTGGCACTTCGGTTGTTTTCAAAAATTTGACAAAGGTCTTTTAAGTTTTTCTTCACAAAATTTTATTACGACAATTTAACAGATTTTCATGCAGTTGAGAAAGTGATTCTGCTTGATCAAAAATGACAATTCGTATTTAAACTAAGGAGGGGAATTGCACAAAATGATGGACATATTTCTAGATAATTCCATGTTCATTCCTCAAAGATAAGGTTGTCTACAACTCAAGCATCTGAAATTATGAGGGATTGTACGTAAATAAACTCAATATGCTGGTACTTCACGTGTAGAATTGATAATAATTTTTCCAACTCATATATAAAACCAATTTGTAATTAAGTTCTTATCAATCTCTGGACCTTCCAAGTATTGAAAAATCAATATTACAATTAAACATATTAAAGTTGAGAAAATATTTCCCTTAAAATCTTAAGATAAAATCATTAAAAGAGATTTCATGAATCTGCTTCTAATCTTGTTTCAAAATTATCTTTATGTGAATTAATATTAACATCATCCCTCTTTCATGAAAGGGAATTAATTTACTTTCGTGTTCTGATAAATGCATCGATTCAGTTTAGAGTTATTCCTCTTTCTACAGTGTGCAAATTCCCCAAAATAAAACAATAATTCACCATAAATATTGTGGGGGAGAGGCCATATGGTTACAATACTCCCCCACTTAAGAAAATAACCAAGATTTTTTATAAGAAAATTCATTAATCCAATTGAATTATATTCAACTTTATAACTGACATTTTAGTTACTTTCATAGTTCTTTTTCTTAATTTAAATCTATGCTTGGTTATTTTCTAAACGCATGGCCTTGACACCACAATATAGATAATTGCATCATCTTATGGGGCACCCAATCAATCATGATCAAGTAAATAAATATAAATGATTAAAGATTAAAGTCATCAACTCAAGTTTTTCACTGTCTTCATCAAGTGACCCAATGTTCATCATCATAATAAACTCAGCAATGTTCATTATAAATATCATTGACATAATTATCAAATCGTTACAAATTCATTCAAGGCCAATACGTCAGATAATAGTATGATATATCAATGTTCAATCAATGTACATCATGCAAAAATCAAAATTCATGAATAGAATATATGCAAGTATCATCATACATAAGTATAATACATTATAATATTCACATTTACTCTGCTTTTTTTCACTGAAATAACACTACACATAATTTGTACACTTCTTTGTCTTCTTACGGTTCTTCTTAGGATCGATTATTGTTCCTTTCCGTCTCGTGGTCCTCCTTCTTGTTCTGTGTGATCTCCGTCGAGTTAAACGAATACATTGACCTCGGTGTTATTCTGCACCAATTGGATTTATCATCGTATCAACGGATGTTTGTCTATTCTTCCGAGAACTAAATCGTCTTCTCGTCTTCGGCATCATCTCCCATGAAATTGCATCTCATGGTTTCTTCTTCTTCATTGATCTACCTCTGACGCATCTTGGTATTAGTGACATTACCAAGATCTTCCCGTAATCCGAATGACGCCATGCACCCAGAAAAGCGACGGGGTATAAACTTTCTCGTTATAAAGCATCAAATAACTTAAAGGTAGTTCATTAATTGCAAATTGTCCTTTGCATTGGATTCTGCACGGATCGCACATCCCTATGGCAGATTTCACTCTACCATAATCTTCGAATGTCTCTCCGTTTGTTATCGTGACGGGGTTTAACATCCGGCCTAACGGGTAACATCGTGCACAGAGATACCTGACGTCACTGCTTCGAGCTTCGTATTAGGCTTCCGTCTTCTGTCCATTGGATTGACCTGTACACTCTTATTTGTCTCTCTTTTAACAACAGGTAACTCCTTTGTAATAGCTTTTTCTCAAAGTTGAATGATATTCTGCATAACTACACTGTTTATCAAGTATTCTACATCGTCATTTTCTCCAAGCGATAACAGCATCAATTGCTATAATATATCTGCACGTCAAACTAAATTGTTCTTGGTAGTTATGACACCGGGTTTTCTCTGTACCCTTTGATTGACCAAAATTTTGAATTTACAAAAATAATTTAGAAGCCTGTTCCAAAACTCAAATAATTTCCAAAATTATATCTTTCTTTGCAAAACTTCATTCATTTAACTATAAATACTCAACAGGCAATGTCATTTATTTTGATTCAATCAAAATTTTACCTGATAAAACGAATAAAAACAATATAAGCCAAGTTGCACTTTTTCATTGTTGTTAGACGTCATCTGTATTTATGTCGTTTGTCAGTGAAGTATCAACAAATCATTTGTCAGCTGATGATAGAACCTGCATCACGAGACGACCGTCAATGAAATTCCAACACCGCCAAAAGGGCAACAAGGGTCAATATCATTAATGCGTTGACATGAAATAATGTGAAGCGAAAACTGAATACGATAACCAAATATAAACTACATCGACAAAACCATACATTAACAAACATGCAAACTAGGGATACACCTTCATGTATATAAAAGGTCCTTGCGATTTCTTATTAACTTGATTCCTTAAACTTATTAAACTTCACACGAGACTTTGCTCTTCACCTTTTCCCTCCCTTTCTTTATAAAAAGAATCTTTTTTTTTATAGCCGACTTCAAAATGCCAGCACAATACATACATAAGATTATGAATACTACGATGTTCATCATATAATCCGAAAAAAAAATCCGTGCCTCCCCCACAGCACAAAGTATATCAAATGACAGGGTTGTAAACTCAACAAACCCGAACGAACCTTCAACGTTCCCAGAAACTTTGCTGGTGTCATTTCACGGCGTTTCATCGCCATAACGCAGGACATTTTCCTCTTCGTAAAAGCCTAGAACATGGACTATACAGATCACATCGAAATATCCTCTTAAATGTAAAGTACCATCATTTTGAAAAGTCCGGAAAATGGCTCGAGGCATTTTTTAACAACCTATACATGTACGTACGCTTTACGCCTTATCTTCGGCGTTCTACCCAACTTCCAGGATCCAAATACCATCTCAGGGACTATATTTGCATGAAAACTAATCGAGCCACAAATTCTACCAAAATTGAAACTATAAGCGTCTTGACCAATTATATACCTGTAAACCGGAACGTCATCTTGTCTTTGTAAGTCAACGTCACGAAAGTAAAATTTTCAAAGAAAATATTCACGTATTAAGCCAATCTTACTATTCGATGTAAAAAAAATAGAAAAATGTAATTACATGGTCAATCGACTTACGGGTACGTAGAGAAAAGATAATGTGTCCTACCTCTCACTTCGACTAAGTTCAGTTCGATGTCCGTTTTCTGATAAAAATCCATGATTTCTATTTTCTCCGATTCGTGTAGGTCGACGGCACCAGAATATTTATGTAAGCCGATGCGGGCTTACAAGCCATACTTCGTACTTCGCGTTGTGTGATTAATAAATGTTCTGTATTTTGTCGTGGAAGGAAAACATCATTGGAATTTTAACAAACTTTATTTCACGATACATAATTGGACAGAATCCATAGCATAGGAGAAAGTAATCTAACAATTGAAAAATGACACATTGTATTTAAACCTAGGAGGGGAATTGCACAAAATGATGGACATATTTCTAGATAATTCCATGTTCATTCCTCAAAGATAAGGTTGTCTACAACTCTTCAAAAGCATCTGAAATTATGAGGGATTGTACGTAAATAAACTCAATATGCTGGTACTTCACGTGTAGAATTGATAATAATTTTTCCAACTCATAGATAAAACCAATTTGTAATTAAGTTCTTATCAATCTCTGGACCTTCCAAGTATTGAAAAATCAATATTACAATTAAACATATTAAAGTTGAGAAAATATTTCCCTTAAAATCTTAAGATAAAATCATTAAGTGAGATTTCATGAATCTGCTTCTTGTTTCAAAATTATCTTTATGTGAATTAATATTAACATCATCCCTCTTTCATGAAAGGGAATTAATTTACTTTCGTGTTCTGATAAATGCATCGATTCAGTTTAGAGTTATTCCTCTTTCTACAGTGTGCAAATTCCCCAAAATAAAACAATAATTCACCATAAATATTGTGGGGGAGAGGCCATATGGTTACAAATGTCTTCAAATCAATTAGCATCCTTCGAAAGCAGAGAAATTAACAATGTGGACTGATTCAGGATCACTGACGAGAGTTGAATACCCGAAGCGTGCATGTTTGGTCCATGTTGTAAATTTATAAGCTCTAAAATGATGCAAATGAATTTGAAGACGTTAAACATTACCGAACTCATCAAAATAAAAAATTAATGTACACAGCTGATTGGATTACAGAAAGCATTTGAATAATATTTTATCCTCAACTGCATCTTACTTTGAATTTATAATGTACCTAAAATTATGTATTGTGTTACCGTGGTGAAAGAAACATTATAGAAAAATCATCACTTTTATTATCTCATACTGGCAATGTAGATATTGAAATATATTTTCTTTTGTAAAATTTTAGTACACAATGTACAGCAAATTTGCATTTCAATAAGTTATTTGTCATCAGTGACAAATATGGATATTGACCATATCCCTTTTACGGCACAAAATCGATAATTCAGAAAATTATAAATCGGAGGCATAAAAAATCAGGATAAAACAAGAACCAAAACAAACGAACAAACAAATAAAAACCTCCACCACACGAAAAGAAGCGAATTCCCGATATAGGAGTGAGACCAGGTGCCCAGGAAGAGTCATTCAACACCCGTCGCTTCAATTTGGTAGAATTGTCACATACGGTTACTTCCATTTTGGAAGTTGTAAAGTATAATCTTTGTTTGGATTGTACAAATGGTCTATGACAGAATCATCCTGCATTCTGGAGAGTGGGACACCATAGTATATATATGACGAGTTCCCCATATCGACCGTAGAACTTCATCTGATTCTCGCCAAAACATGGGAAATCCAAGTTATTTAAAAATAATGAAGGGCAAAGAACTAAATTTGACATAAAGTTTCCTAAGAATCCCCTGCATACATCACGCTAGTAGTTCCCCAAAAGCGAGAATGACGAGGGTTTAGTACCCGAAACGTGCAAGTCTGGTCCATGCTGTAAATTTATCAGGTTTTAAATGATGCTATTGATTTTAAAGACGTTTAACATTAGGTACCAAAATTTACCTGATCGGGGTGACGATGTAAAGGTTGGTATACAGTTGTTTATTAATATCAAGCATGCATGTATTGGTATTTTTCTGATTATATGTGTTTTGTATCAACATACAAATACTATATCTACAGTAGAAAACAATGTTTGATGTTTTCGACTTGTAAGTGACCCTATGTACATGTGTGTAATTAAGCGAGGGACTCGCATAGATGAATCGATTTGACCAATGATAATTCAAGGGTGAAGGAGAAGGGGGGGGCAGTAGGGGCAAACAAACACCCACCCCCTTCTTTTCAATCCTTAAATTGTATGATGCATTATCAGTAACATTGTTTAAAATAGCAACCTTTTGTACCATAAATCTACAATTTTTCGATCAATTTTCAAAATTTTTCTTTGGCTCGCTACCGCTCCCCAGTTATTCATAGACTTTCTGAATAATTTAGCTATTCTGATAATCCTTTATACATATTACTTTATCAATGTACATGAAGACGTTTAACTCAAACTATATAGAATGTTATTACATGTACTTGTTAATGATAGATAATATAGAAAGTATTCTCTGATAAGTCAATATTTTGCTAAATAAATTTGCTGGCTCGCTACCGCATTTATTCATGTACTTAAAATTTAGAATTGCAAAAGAAAAGTTATTTATGCATACAGAACATGAAATCTCCATATGTTTGTTTAATCTCATCCAACACCCCCCATCCCCATTTTATTTTGGCTTGTTAGAAATTTTGGAATGTTGTGCCCCTCCACTTTTTCAGGCAGAAGTACGCCATTATAACTTATAGAGTTAATATGTAGAAATATACTTATTATATAAAATTGTATAGATATTCTGCTATTCCAAACAGCTTTCATCCTCTAGCTAAAAAAATAGAAAAAAGAGGTCCAAGAGGACCACAATCGCTCACCTGAAAACTACGTAAACTAAGCATATCAAACAAAAAGAAATTTGTAAAAGGAAAAAAACCTGACTTCAGAGTGGAACAAAAATTAACAACACTCCTTACCACATCTCTCTAGATAATCTTGATGCTTTCGGTTTGTCGATACGTGCTTCCGTTCTGAAGAAGAAGTTTGTCAAATGAGGGTTCCTCCCATGACCTATTTTTGCCTGTGGTGGTGCCACCTGTTGACAGATCCGGACAAAAAACGACAATACTTGTAGAAGACCATGGTTACTTCATTCCTACCAAGTTTCATGAAAATCTATTCTGCGGTTCTGGAGATGAAGTTGAATATGTATGAAAATCACCCCCCCCCCCTTTCTTCTAGAGTAATCTTATTAACCCGAGAGAGACAGTTTTACAGAAGCTATAGCAAAATCCTGCTAATACGTTACAGCCCCCCCCCCCTTTCCTTTCACTACATTATTGATAACATTTGATCAAGACTTTGAGTTACATGATGAAAATGTAGAGTTATGGTTTTACATTAATATTTTGAGCTGCTCTCAATATTTTAATTTCAATGTTATATATCTAAGTCTTTAAAAGATGAATTTGAAAATTAATTATTCATCTTTTTTAAATTATTTAGTTTCCTTTTGCATACTAATCTAATAATTTGAAAAATATAACATTCAAATGAATCGATAATCCAAGAAATTAAACATCAAAAACATTTATCAATATTAAAGAAAGACAACTCTTGCATACATGAGTTCTGCTATTATACATGTACCAACTATAAGAGTTCTTCCCATCTTATACGAAAATAAAGTTACCAGGGTTAAAATTCCTGATAGAGATAAAAGAAGTACCAGAACTTGAACCCACAAGCCTTGAGTCCATGTGCACAGTAAACATATCTATTCATAATTGAAAAAATACTCATAAAATCTGTTCAGCAGTTCTGGAGAAGAAGTTGAATATGTATGTTAAAATCACCCCCCCCCCCCTTCCTTTTCACATAAGAAAAAATCATAAAAAATCAAATAATTCAAATTTTAGTATAAAATACATATCAAAGCATTTAGTAACTTAAATGTGATAAATATGCGGTAAATGAAAGTGTAAAATCATTCACATATTGAGTTATTTAAAGAAATAGTGTAAAAATGTGCATTTCTGACAAAGTCCGAAAAGACGTCAAAAACGCGTCAAAAATTTGACTTCCGAGTGGAACCAAAACTTCTTAATACATATCTCTAGATCATCCTGATGCTTTCGGTTTGTCGATACGTGCTTCCATTCTGAAGAAGAAGTTTGTCAAAGGAGGGTACCACCCGTAACCTACTTTTGACTCTGATGGCGCCACCTGCTGATGGATCCTGACGAAAAACAACAACACTTGTAGGGGACCATTGGTTATTCATTTCTATCAAGTTTCATCAAAATCGGTTCAGCAGTTCTGGAGAAGAAATTAAATATGTATGAAAATCAACCCCCTCCTTTCCTTTTCACATAAGAAAACAATTCATAAAAAATCAAAAAATTAAAATTTTAGTATAAAATACATATCAAAGCATTTAGTTACTTAAATATGATAAATATGCAGTAAATGAATGTGTAAAATTATACACATATTGAGTTATTTAAAGAAATAGTGCAAAAATGTGCATTTCTGACAAAGTCCGAAAAGAAGTCAAAAACGCGTCAAAAATTTGACTTCCGAGTGGAACCAAAAATAACAACACTTCTTAATACATCTCTCTAGATCATCCTGATGCTTTCGGTTTGTCGATATGTGCTTCCGTTCTGAAGAAGAAGTTTGTCAAAGGAGGGTACCCCCAGTGACCTACTTTTGCCTGTGGTGGCTCCACCTGTTGATGGATCCGGACGGAAAACAACAACAGTTGTAGGGGACCATGGGTACTTCATTCCTACTAAGTTTCATGAGAATCTGTTCAGTGGTTCTGGAGAAGAAGTCGAAAATGTTGAAAAGTTTACGACGGACGACGGAAGGTGCGCCATGACAATAGCTCACTTGAGCTTCGCTCAGGTGAGCTAAAAATAAAAAGGGAAAAACATTTTTTAAGTCAAAAATGAAATTTAAGGTATTCAGATGATCTAAATTTGCATAATAAGCTGACAAAATGGGAAAAAATTAAGAAAAAAATTGGGGAGTGCTGGTGCCGGAACTTGAACCCACAAGCCTTGGGTCCATGTGCACAGTGAACATATCTATTCATAATTGAAAAAATACTCATAAAAATCTGTTCCGCAGTTCTGGAGAAGAAGTTGAATATGTATGACAATCAACCTCCACCCCTTTCCCTTCACATAAGAAAAAAAAATCATAAAAAATCAAAAAATTAAAATTTTAGTATAAAATACATATCAAAGCATTTAGTAACTTAAATGTGATAAATGTGCAGTAAATGAAAGTGTAAAATCATTCACCTATTGAGTTATTTAAAGAAATAGTGCAAAAATGTGCTTTTCTGACAAAGTCCGTCAAAATGCGTCCAAAATTTGACTTCCGAGTCGAACCAAAAATAACAACACTTCTTAAGACATCTCTCTAGATCATCCTGATGCTTTCTGTTTGTCGATACGTACTTCCATTCTGAAGAAGAAGTTTGTCAAAGAAGGGTACCCCCGTAACCTACTTTTGCCTCTGGTGGCGCCACCTGCTGATGGATCCTGATGTCCGAAAAACAACAACAGTTGTAGGGGACCATGGGTACTTCATTCCTACCTAATCTGTTCAGTGGTTCTGGAGAAGAAGTCGAAAATGTTGAAAAGTTTACGACGGACGGTGAGCTATGACAATAGCTCTCTTGAGCTAAAAAGGAATAACTTACTATTATTAAACATCTAAATTGTCTATTTTCTTTATATAACATGAATAAATTCCTTAGTTGTACACGGTTTTCCCCTTTGATATTAAGAGCTGGGAGTCTTATATCTGTACTGAGGGCATCATTACCTTTCAGAAAATGTTTAGTTGATAGTTCCATATCAGACATTACATTTATTGAATTTGAAGATGTTTACTATTTGTACCAAATGGTGAGTGTCACTGCTAGTGGACCAGGAGTCCCCGAGGGCACATGCATGCAATTTATATATTGTTTTCATTTGCACGTATGAACATCGACGACGGTTGCGGCTAGCCAATATGGGATGCTTACCCCCCCCCCCCCCTCCCCCGGCACCTGATCCAACCTCTAGCTTGCTAGGGATCCGTCGATGCTCCATTTTGTGCTCTATTGTGAGTGCTGTTGTGATTATTGTCAGCATCTTCTTTAACTTATTTGTGTCACACTTATGCCCTTTGTCGTGTGGAGCAGCTCATAAAGAAGTTCCCCGCGAAGGGTTTGACAGTAAGTGTTTTGAATATATTTCCCTGACATGGTCGCCATAACACTTTCTATATAGACATAACCTTACACAGTGTATGCAATTTATATATTGTTTTCGTTTGCATGCAAGAACATCGACGGCGGGCACCTGGTCTCACCTCTAGCTTGCTAGGGGTCCGTGGATGCGTCATGCGCACAACACTCAAACTTACCCGGTTTCAAATGATTATCAAAAACTATGTTTGTATATTAGTCCCCTCACTGTCATATATGACTTTTCAAAACAAGACGGCAGATCGCAGGGGTGCAAGTAGCACACATATGAACATGTAAGTGATATCAGCATAGGACTGCATATGACTTATTATTTATCTTTACAAGATGTATCATTAAATGCGATCATTTGATTCCATGATTTTTTTTATCTAATCTATTTGACTTTTGACCTTGATTTCATTTTCAAAAACTGTTACATTGACAATAATTCTTGGAACATATGGTATAACGTCTGGACATTTCATATATAGGTTTCATCTGATAAGAGCTGTAGTATGTTTCAAATACTTTTGATCTGATAATTTTTACGTTCGTCATTATGTCCTCCCCGAACGGAGAGGAGGCATATTGCTATTGCATTCGCATTCGTCCGTCTGCCTGTCTGTCACTTATCGTGTCTCCGAACCATTAGTCCGATCACTTTCATATTTTAGTTTGTTGTTGCTTATGAACAAAAGGTTTCACAACATCTTGACCTAAGGTCATGCGATCAAGGTCAAGGTCACTTAGTACATTTTAATTACATTTTGCATGCTATCCAGTCCGGGCTGTATCTCTTGAACCATTTACCGGATAAATTTACATTTTATTATGTTGTTACTTATCACCTAAATTTTGCACATCACTATTACTCAAGGTTATGTGACCAATGTCAAGGCAACTTAGTCCATTTTAATGAAATGTTCATGTTTTCCTGTTCGGGCTATATATATCTTGAACCGTTTTCCTGATCGGTTTGATATTTTATCATGCTTTTACTTATGATCTAAAGGTTTCATTTCACCTTGGCCTAAGGTCATGTGACTATATGTTACTTCATTTTAAATGAAATTGTACATGCTATCCGGTCAGGTCGATACATTTTTTGAATCAAATCACTTTCATATTTAAGAATGTTGATGCTTATGACACATAGGTTCCCCACCACCTTGATCCAAGGTCATGTGACCAAGGTCAGGGTCACTTAGTACATTTTCAAATGAAATCGTGCATACCGGATCGCGATAGTCCTTTAGTAGTCTGTTCATGATCGAAGGATTTCTTATCACCTTGACCCAAGGTCATGTGTCCAGGTCAAGGTCGTTTATTTCTTTTTGATAAAACTGACGTGCTTATCCTGTTCAGATTATATCTTTTGTTTTTTCGTGTTTCTCAGGACTCAATAATCCACATCACATTGTCCAAAAGTCAAATGACCAACGTCATTTCTTACTTTTGTAATGAAATTGTATATACTAATCATGCCATGCTATATCTTTTAAACATTCTATCAAATCACTTATATTACAGTTTGTTGTAACTTACGATTCATATATATCCAAAGCCATGTGACCAAGGTCAAGGTCACTCAATATGCTTATAATGAAAGTGTACAATATGTATAGCTAATCATTGTCGCGCTATACCTCCTAAGCAATATAATAAACCACTTTGAAATTCATATTTTTGTATGATGTTGCTCATTACTCAAAGGTTTCATATTAACTTAGCCCAAAGTCGTGTTACATGTGACAAAGGTCAAAGTTACTTAAAAGGAGGAGGACATCTGGGGGTTTTTTTTCTGAAAAACATTTTTTTATTCTTTTTTATTTTATTTTTTTTTTTAATTTGTCCTATTTTTCGGATTCTAATAGTTCTTTCTGTCTTCTATAAGATGATTAAGGTAAAGGAATGAATTTACCCTTTAGGCAACTGCTTAATCAAGAACAAATATCCTCCGCTGTTTTTTTTTTTTTTTAGTCTAGTTCTATGTGACATTAGCAAATAAACATCAAAGAAGTATCTATCACTTATTCAGTCTCATAGTCATGAAGGAGAGGCCAAATCGCAAAAATTCCCATCTGAACAGTTGCGAACCTCGGAACGAATAACATTCCGAAGTGAGAGTCAGCGTCTCTTGATTGCATCAAACACCCGTCGCAACAGCTCCATGGAATGTTGTCTTGATGTACATTTTGACGTACATATCAGGTAAGTATAACTTGTTTGGTGATGCTGACAGCAATTCAATCACAATGCAGAATGTCACTGATCATTCTGGAAAGGGGGATATGATGTGCTTTTATTACATCCCCGTATCGACCAAAGAACTTCCTCAATGATGATATCAGCCGTTATTTAATATAACCCTGAAGAAGTAGCTTACTTGCAAGCCGTCTGGCTCTAATGATGTAATCTTCATATTTGAGACATGCCCTGCTATACCGTATCAGCTGAGATACAAAACGCCATAAGCATGAGAAGACAGAATGTTGCTTCCCATGAAAGAAGGAAGGGGATCTCCAAAAAGAAACTGTTGCAGCACCAACACCAAAACACCAAAACACCCGATGCGATAACACAAAGCATACTAAGATACGAAAAAGAGACATACTACATTTAAACGTCAAACACAAAAGACTATACATAAAACAAAGAGACCAATGTGTAACCGGTGCCAACTTTGGACGGCCACAAGTAGCGAATGATGTCGTTATCCTGGATTACGTACAAACACCACTCTAACTTCTCCGATTACCCAGAGGTCTCGAAGAACGCAAAATTGTGATGTAAAACAACTTCCTGACTGCAAGTTGACCACACACAAACAAGACGGCAAAACACAGGGAACCAAACAACACAGATGAATGTGTAAATGGATATAGAAAGAGGGCGTACGTAATACAATCCATGCTCTGCTCACGGGACGTAAGTTGAAATCTGTGAAAGCTGAAATCATCACGCGTGTCATACTGTGAGGTTCTCAAATGGGTTAAAAACTTCCAACATGTACCTTTTAGCGACAAAACACATCTCTCTACTTAAAAGAACTAAAAAAAGTGGAAGGGATATACGCTCGTATTCCGAACAACTACACAATTTGCCTGTAACCTAACACCGATTGCCTTCATGAAGAAATTCCAATCCAATTTTCTGCACCAGACACGTGTTTCGAATATTAAATTATCATCAGTGATGCTTCAAGCGGAGCCACTAAAATTCATTAAGCGCCCAAGTATTTCTTCTACACAATGATCTATACGCAAGAACAACTTTATCATTACTTAAATGTATTCTATTTGAAGATTTCTCGTACAACTCTTATTTTTGTACGCTTATTTCTAGATAATTAAATCACAGTCCAAAGAGTATGGGTAGCTATGTTGAAAAGAAGCTAATATACATAAAAAAGAAAAAGGTTGAATATTAAGACCCAAGATCTGGATAATATGGATATCTATAAAATTTAAAACAAAATTATAGTCTAAACAAGATACTAGAAATCAAATTTAAAACGACTGGTCTCAACTTTATCCAAAAAATTTAAGATCTTGATTCAGAAACTGAAATATTGTTTTATTTTGTTGTATTTTGTATTTATTGGTCACAAAGTAAGCATTTTACCGCAAAATATACACTGTATAGAAATAAACAGCACGCTCTTGTTTATTTAATTCCAAAATCTTGTGCATTTCGTGTGGACATTTTAAGACTAAATGAACGAATGACTTCAAAGGGAAAAAAACGAAACATTGCTTATATTATGGTCTAAAACACAGATTCGTAAAAAGCCCCCACCCTCCCTTTTTCAGTTTCCGTCTCTGGGGCATCATTTTTCCGTTGTTTCAGAAGTTCGCCTTGTCAAAAGATGTGTATTAGTGATACACTGGGTGTCACTGCTGGTGAACCAGGAGTCCCCCCGAGAGCGCATGTAGCCAAGTTCGATAAATTTCGGTTGGTCGTTTCTTCAAACGCATTTGAAAATTTCTGTCACAAATTTTTTCTCAAATTTCTGAAACATGGGTCCTGTAGCATTATATCCGAGCCATTTTGCTACTTAGGACATAATTATCTCAGAATTTGGCTATATTTCAGTGTTAAGATCGAGGATCACTGACGAGGGTTAAAAATCCAAAGCGTCATGTATGGTCCATGCTGAAATGTATCTGCTCTAAAATGATGTAATGAATTTGAAGACGTTAAACATACACCTTCTGTATAAGTGGCATTCTATAGCTAACAGGGGGAGACAATGTTTTATAAATGTTTTCCATTTCCATTGATTTTTAAAGAAAAAAGACATATTTTACCCAAAAATTGCAGAATACAATGCACGATGAATATTATCACTGCTGATAATGGTGAAACCAAGAACTGGCATCAATTTTTCTGAAAGAATTTTCTTGAAGTTCTTATTTTGAAATTCCACTTTTTCAGGGTACGTTTTACGCGTTATCTTACTACATTTTGTAGCTCCTATCTCTAAGTTTTCATGAAAGTATCCGAAATTATTTAAGGAGCTTTTATGAGTAACGAAAAACCTACTAAATACGATAAATTACTTTGATACTGTGTAGCAGAACAAAGCTTGATTCGATCACACTATTGGATAGCAGAAATAAAATTCATTATTTTCTCATCTTTAGAAAGTACCTTTTGCTTTGTTGTGAATAAATAATAATATGGTTTGCATGTCAAAGAAAAAGATGAGAGTATTTTGATTAATATAATCTCCATTTTTACGACCGTAAAGATGAACAGAATAAAGCGACGCGTGGAAAATGCATAAAGCGACATAAATAAAGACTTCGAAAAAAAGATAAAGCGGCTGTTGCCTCGGAAGTAATGTATTACTATGCTTTTTCGATTGTAAAGGCATACCGTTAAGCTATCTGTAATATTTTTATCACACTATTCCTTTCATGTTTTTTCAAAAAGGTCAATTCAGAATGGTATAATTTGAAAGACTAGAGAAATGTAACGTAAAAAATGTTTCTTTTTCAAATGATTTTTGAAAATTAATGACCAAATCTCAAAACAATCGGAGAAGTGGTAAAAATAAAAATTAGATGATACTTGTGTATGCTAATTGCTGTAAATTTATCAGGTTTTAAATGATGCTATTGAATTTAAAGACGTTTAACATTTGAACTACTTGGTGAGTGTCACTGCTGGTGGACCAAGAGTCCCCGAGGGCACATGTAGCCAAGTTCAATCAACTTCGGTTGATCATCTGTCTCTTCAGCGCATTTGAATTTTTGTGTTACAAAATTTCTTGAAATTTCTAAAACGTGGGTCCTGTAGTATCATATTCCACTCAATCTGCTACGTCTTTTGGTACATTTTTGGACATAATATTGTTCATACTTTTTGGCCATATTTCATTGTTTAGACTGAGGATCACTGACGAGGGTTTAGTACCGAAACGTGCATGTCTGGTCCATGCTGTAAATTTATCAGGTTTTAAATGATGCTATTGAATTTAAAGACGTTTAACATTTGTATGCATAACATTTGTTTTCTAAAAAGAGTATTAGTCCAGTCAGAGTACAGCATATAGGGGCCCAACCAATAACAAATTGCAGCACAAACTTTTTCTGTTGAATTGATTACCTAAATGTAGAGACTTTCACAGGAGAAATTGTGTACCAAAATCAACCCCGTGGAAATTCGATTTTGTCGGAAAATATGAAAATTCCAATTAAAAATCACGAAAACCTGGAAAATTCCACTTACTCATTTATTTCTCATCCAAATTGGACCAAACCAAAGTCTATGTTTCAATAACGTGAAAACGTTGTTTCATGAAGCGATTTGATTATTTCAAAAACTGTATTTCATGCGTTATTTTGGAGGGAAAAGACGAAATTTAGTAATGGAATCTCTGAAACAGGAAAAAGAGCTTTCACACATAATGGCTGAATGTATTTATAATAGGTACATTAATTTTGTATCATTTTGTTTTATACTTAAATTGAATATTGGTACACGAACTAACATTTCATGTACAGAACCTTTTAATTTTGATACCCTGAGACCCGAGTAGGCCTATTTTGCTAATCTGAGGATATGTATAAAGTGCATTATCACTTATTGGGATTCATAGTCTCTTATGGGGATACATTATCACTTATTGGAATTAATTGTCTCTTAAGGGGATACGTGATCACTTATTGGGATTCATTGTCTCTTATGGGGATACATTATCTCTTATTGGGATTCATTGTCACTTATGGGGATACAGTGTCACTTATTGGGATTATTCATCAATTATTCGGATTCATAATCACTTACGGGGATTCATTATCAATTATGGGGATTCATTATCAATTATGGGGATTCATTATCACTTATGGGGATTCATTGTCACTTATGGGGACACAGTGTCACTTAGTGGGATTAATCATCAATAATTCGGATTCATTATCACTTATGGGGATTCATGATCACTTATGAAGATTCATGATCACTTACGGGGATTCATGATCACTTACGGGGATTCATTATCACTTATGGGGATTCATGATCACTTATGGGGATTCATTATCACTTATGGGGATTCATTATCACTTATGGGGATTCATTATTACTTAATGTGTAGATTCATTTTAACTAACTTATGTGGATACATTATCACTTATGTGGATCCATTATCACTTATGGGGATTCATTATCACTTATGGGGATTCATTATCGCTGATGGGGATACAGTGTCACTTAATGGGATTCATTATCAATTATGGGATTCATTATCAATTATGGGGATTCATTATCAATTATTGGGATTCATTATCGCTTATGGGGTTTCATTATTACTTAATACGGGGATTCATTGTCACTTATATGGATCCATTATCACTTATGTGGATCCATTATAACTTATGGGGTTTCATCATCACTTATGGGTATTCATTGTCACTTATGTGGATCCATTATCACTAATGGGGTTTCATCATCACTTATGGGTATTCATTGTTACTTATAGGGATTCATTATCACTTATTAGGATTCATTTACTCTTATGGGGATACATTGTCACATATTTGAATTCATTGTCACTTATGGGCATACAGTGTTACTTATTGGGATTAATCATCAATTATTCGGATTCATCATCACTTATGGGGATTCATTATCACTTATGGGGATTCATGATCAATCATAGGGATTCGTTATCACTTATTGGGATCAATTATCACTTATGGGGTTTCATCATCACTTATGGGGATTCATTGTCACTTTTGGGGATTCATAATCACTTATTGGGATTCATTGTCACCGATGGGGATTCATAATCACTTATGGGGATTCATTTTCACTTATAGGGTTTCACTATCAGACACATAGTTACATGACTAGCGCGCTGAAATCTGAAATCTCACGAATTGAAATTTTCTCTATGAATTATTTTCATGCATCCACTGTTAACCTCATTACATGCAATTCTCTCCGACTGAGTATTTTTTTCACAGTCTTTTACCATGGTTTTACCATGGTTATTGTCAGAAAGAAGTTATTTTTGACTGTTATTCTTTTCAGCAATATTATCTAATGAGATAAAAAATATCCTGACGACAATCTCAACAGCACTTACAATGGAGCACCGAATTGAGCATCGACGGACCCTAGCAAGATAGAGGTGAGATCAGGTGCCCGGTAGGAGTAAGCTACGCCCGTTTCTTGCAAAATCTTCCTTTTCTGATTGATCATCAAAATATAGGACGAAAACATCCTTTCGCCGACCATTATGTGTTGATAGCCTCATTTTGACATTTAATAATACCTTCGAATAGCTATATTAAAGATACTTAGCGGCCCACTTGTGTCAAGAAAGGTGTCTGGCACTTTAGAATAATGCAAGCGGGAGTCACAAGATCGATGAAAGGTGAATTATGATCTTACGTAGAAGACACTACAACTTAGTCAAGTTAGAGAACGTAATTGAATTAAAACACACTTCAAACATCGGGTCGCGGGGAATTGTATAACCAACTCAACACTGCAACAGGAAATAAATCAAAGATATAAAACAAAGATGGGTTCTCTAACAACACCATGTTGCAGCAACCACAGCAAAACCCAAATAAGTTAAAGAAGATCCTGACGACAATCTCAACAGCACTCACAATGGAGCACAAAATTAAGCATCGATGGACCGTTAGCAAGCTAGAGGTGGGACAAGGTGCCCGGGAGGAGTAAGCATCCCCTGTTAATTGGCTAGCCGCACCCACCGTCGATGTTTAAGCACAAAAATGAAACAATATATAAAATTCATGCACTGTCTGACGTTATGTCTATATAGAAAGTGCTACGGCGACAATGTACCAAGTACCGCTATTGATAATGTACACATTTGTTTCACCCAACTTGTATTTTTGTCCAAAATGCAGTTGAGTTCGATCTTCTCTTTAACTTCTAGGATCATGTGAGTTATAGAATAGAAAATGATATATACTCTTTTACTTTGGGTTTTCCTGTGAATTATGAGATTGCAGAAATTTTAAAAAGGTTGAGAAGAAACTGTGTGTGAACCGTTTATAAGGAGCTTATGCTACGCTCAAAAGCAATTGTGACGTGAAAGCAGATCTATATATAAAATGCAATATCCAATCCTGAAAAATGTCAGTCTATGTGTGATACCCATGGCAACAGAGAAACAAAGACATCAATTTTCCCGTATAAGAATCATTGGCAATGCAGTGATAATTATTATTTTTTAGATTGATATCAAAAGCGGATGTGATAGGACCTTTTTGAACAATAACAATAGTCCAAGAGAAATTATTTGAAAGAACAACTAAGATCGCGATCACCCGAGAAACTTAGACGTCATTTATCTGAAATAAGAATCAATGGCAGTTATATTAGTGGTAATTATTTTCTTATCTATTGTGGATTTGAGAGGACTCATGAGACTTATTTCTATTTCATGTATATACTGCGTGAATACGAAATATATACATGGCGCAAACAGTACATACGCTTTATCATGGGCACGAAAAGAAAATATGAAGTAAATGTCTGTTTGAGGTACGTGTGTTTGAGGTTATGATAAATATTTTGATAGATCTAAGACAACTGATCTATGTCCTGTTCGATAACTACCTAAGTTACTTATACATCAGTACTATCACTGCTATTGTTAATTGCTTTATTTTGTTGTGAAAAGTGTCGAAATATGAGATGACACTCAAGTGTTACGTAGCATTAAAATCATCTGATTCCATAATTCGTCTATTTGACAGGCTGTATCTTAACATTATGCATTATCTACCCTAAATAAAAGCTAGTTAGTCTCCTTAGGCCTGTCCTGGCTGTTTTTTTACGCATCACAGTGGGGTATGTCCGTTTTTGTACATCACTCGATGATCCAGCTTTCATTAAATCGTTTATGGGATTAATAGAAACATATCGTTTAACCGTCTTTGCAACCCCTACACATAATTTCACGATGTTTAACAGGTAACAAATAGTTCTCTGGTGGCGTAAAAGACGACAATACCTGCAACACTTACATATAGCAAATCATTGCAAAACTTGTCCTATTTTGATAACACAAACACTTTTACCCACAGCAGTCTTGAATGCAACAGGTCTACACAATTATATTGACCTTCTTCACAAAAACATTGAACGCAATACCACAAAGATTTATTCTTCAAATACAACTTTTTGTTCGTCTACCTTAAGGTATCCGTTGTACAAATAAATATCAAGTGTATTATATAGTTAGAATCATGGCATATTTTTACCTAATTATACCTAATACAACAAAAATAATGGTTTCCATCATCAAAGGTCAACATGCCGACCATCACTCAAGCCACGGAAACTATCGAGACACTGCCGAAGATTACCGAGATAATTTTAACACTGTGTAAATGGACGAGACTTCCGCGAGATCTCCATTTGTACATTGGATAGGAAAAAGGTCACATAGGTCACGTAGGTCTGTTAATATCATTGTCTCATTCGCACAGTATAAACTTTATCCTATTGTGAAAAACACCTCACCTAAAAGACGATTCATAAAAATCCCGTTTATTAACAAAGGTTTTGATCTTCTAAACATCTCTAATATTTTTCGGGATCATCGCGTACAAAGTACCATTCCTCAATATTTTGAAAATTTAGAGCCACCTCTTATTTGTTATAAGTACAAGAAACCTATTCGAAACTTTGTTTTTAACTATAATAAAGTTACAACGGATCCTGACATACTTGAATCGTGTCCTGCTTCTTGAGAATGTGCAACTTCTAAATATCTTTACAAACCAGCTGGCCATGTTGTTACAGGTGACTTTTCAATTATCCAAGACAGACAGCTCCGTGGTCTTCTTAAAAAAGGACCTAAGTATAGAATCCCATCCAAGATAGATTTTGTCAAATGCCGTGAAAGGCTTACGGAAGCCTTAGATAATTATACGAAAAGATGGTGTAAATCAGGAGGAGTCGAACCGCATGCTCTGAATGACTGGAAAACCCTTATTTTAGATATAACGGATATTCGAATAGATACCTTCCATAAAAACCCTCATCTTTTTCAAAATCCACGTTCCTAATCAGAAAGATATTTCAAATCCAAACTAAGTAAATTACATGAAAAATATGTCTCTGCACCAGCTGATATAGCAGCCAACAACACCATTATCATTTGAAAACGTTACTACATATCAACTTTGATTTCGGAACTTTCGTCTACTAATACATATATCAAAAGCAATGAAAGTGCATCTAACATTTTAGGCAAGCATAACAGTGAACTGTCTTCATTCAATATCTCTATTTCTAAATTGGATCTCCCAACACTATATTGCATACCGAAACTGCACAAGTCTCCTTACAAATTTCGATGTTTTGCTAATTCTAGTAACTGCTCCACTACAATTTTGTCTAGAAATCTGACGTCAGCACTTACTGCTATTAAAGAACACATAACTAGATATTGTGAAACGGTTCTAAACAGGAACGATGTAAATTTATTTTGGTCTATTAAGAATTCAGGGGATGTGATTGAAAAAATGAAATCTGGAAATTTCCAAGCCAATACGATTTCTTCATACGACTTCTCTAATATGTACACCACACTTCCTCATGACAAAATTAATGATCGATTATCTAATCTCATTAAATGGTGTTTTGATCGAGAGCGAAAAACTTACATTTGTACATCTGAATCGAAGGGTTTCTTTTCCTCGACAGACTACAAATCATACAAATCATTGACATGTAGTGACCTGTGTAATGTCTTGTCCTTCCTCTTGGACAATATTTATGTTAGATTTGGTGAGGATCTATACAAGCAGGCTGTAGGAATTCCTATGGGTACTAACTGTGCGCCTCTTGTTGCAGATTTATTTTTATACACTTATGAAAAAGAATTTATCCAAAATCTTCAAAAGCAAAGAAAATTTGATGAGCTGAAATGTTTCAATAATACCTCTAGGTATCTGGATGATATTCTAACCATTGACAATCCTGCTTTTGAATTATAAAAGGATGAAATTTATCCACAAGAATTAACCCTTAACAAGGCAAACATTTCTAATACAGAAACACCCTTTTTGGACCTAAATATCAAAATTGTAAACGGAAAGATTCATACAAGTGTATATGACAAAAGGGATGATTTTGGATTCAACATAGTAAATTTCCCCTGGCTTGACGGTGATGTTCCAAGATTACCGTCATACGGCATCTACATATCACAGCTCATCCGGTACGCTAGAGCATGTACTGATATTTTGGATTTTCACAGTAGAAATTTACAAATTACCAAAAAACTTTTAGGTCAAGGTTTCCGCTTTCATAAACTAGTTAAGACTCTCTGGAAATTTTACAAAAATTACAGTCAACTTCTTTTAAAATTCGGATCTATACATGCAACAGAGTACATTACTATGGGTATTACACAACCTGTCTTTTATGGTGATACGATAAACAAAATAAAAAGGATCAAAGGTAGGCAGCATAACCATCGAAAATGCGTCAGAATCATCAAACGCCTTTTATACCGTGGATATGATCCTAATGTCACCAGACGGACACTAGGCTTGGTACTTGACCAATCTACAGTCTTGTACAAGCGCATCCTTGAGACTTGCACTCTGACTGACTGTGACGACGGGACTCCATGACGGGCCCTGTCCAAACCTCTTGAGAAAAGACAGGGTCCCGACCACCTGTCCTCTCTGAATGTCAGTCGGACTCCTCGGATGATTACATACATGAGCTCGCTACAGCCGGCAGAGCACGGACTGTATTAAGCATGCCCTCTTTTTATATCCATTTACATATTCATCTGTGTCTCTGGGGCCTCTGCGTTTCGCGGTCTTGTTTGTGTGATGTCATCTTACAATGAGGAGGTTGTTTTACACCACAATTGTACGTTCTTCGAGACCTCTGGGTAATTGGAGAAGTGAGAGGGTTGTGTGCACGTAATCCAGGATAACCACACCATTTGCTACTTGCGTGACAAATGGCCGTTTAAAGTCGGCACCGGTTACCCATTGGTCTCGTCGGTTTATGTGTAGTCTTTTGTGTTTGATGTTTACATGTCGTGTGTCTCTTTTCCGTCTCGTGCTGTACTCGTCTTTTGTGTTTTTGCATCGGGTGTTTTGGTGTTTTACTGTTGATGCTGCAACGGAGTCTTGTTGGAGATCTCCTCCCTTCTTCTTAGTAATGAAAGAGGTAACATTTCGACCTCTTGGTTCTCGCGTCAAATTGGGACCTATCTGGTTTCAGTAATAAGAATTCAAACTTAACATCTTTGACGTCAAAGCTCTTATCACTTTATGGGTGGTGTGAGATTGTGTCGGTACATCTGTGCATCGATGTAGGATATATGCTTGCTTTGTCTCCAATGAAGCTTAAGCAGACTTAATCACCCATCCTGCTACGACTTTCGGTACATTTGTGGACATATTAACTAGGCCTGTCACTGTCAACCGAAAATTCGGTTAACCGCGGTTCAAACTGGGTCGGTTCGATTCGGATCGTGCTTTTCGGTTCGGTCTTTTTGTTTTTCGGGATTTTTTTTTTTTTTTTTTTTTTTTTTGGTTATATCTGGTAATCAGTAGTTTGTCAATTTTGTATGATACACAAACTATGAATGGGTACTTTGTCGTATTTCACCTAATGAAATGGGTTGTTTCACTTCTATTCCACCTAATGATATGGGTTGTTTCACTTCTATTTCACCTAATGAAATGGGTTGTTTCACTTCTTGATTGTAAAAGTGCAAATGCATTTTATCATATTTAATACCATTCCAATCTCCTATTGTTAAAACATGATTTTGACACCATCCTTCTTTCCTCCTTATTTTCAATAATGGACAGTTAATGGTTAGTTAATGGACAGTCACAGGTAAATTCTCGGACAAAAGAGTCCTGGTTATGATGACACATACGCCAAATGGAAAGGACTATATCCCAACGAAAACTGATTTACAGGCTTCTTTGATAATTCTGATTTGTGTAAATCTTCCTTCAATCTTCGACAAAATCTGCTTCGAAAGTTCAGATCCATCGATGCATGAATATCGTTATTTTCACGGAGTGGTATTACAAACTCGATCGTAGCCCCGAAAATACAAATCACTAGAAGTCTGTGACGAGAAGTAAGCTTTCCTGGTTGCTTAGTAAAATTCAAATGAGCGACACAACTATTTTCTAAGGATAAGGGGCTACAAAAAGTATATCAGATGCGGAAACGTAATGTTAGGCGTAAGTCTAAACATAATGCAAAACTCTTTTTATCAGTCATACTTTCTAAGTAATTAATGGTGTTCAGAAGATTACATGTACATAAAGTTGTACACTAGAAAATGACCACACTCATTTTCCAAGACCAGAGGTCAGGGGCTAAAACTAATCAGCAAGTGGATAATCAAACCACCTAGTATTACTCTTTACAAATGTATTATGCAAAAAGAATTTATACTCTATCAATTGTGCACTCTGAGAATTGGAGTTAACAAGAATGCATAAAATATATAATATAAATAGGAGAAAATGACCACACCCTTTTTCCAAGACCATTGGGATCTGAATCTAAAACAGAACATCAGGTACATGTACACAACTTGACCATAGACCCACCATGTTGCGAAAAGAATAGACTTTCACTGTGTATCCTTTATACTCTCTGAGAAAGGATGACCACAAAATTAC
This sequence comes from Pinctada fucata, assembly GCA_028142955.1. Taxonomy (NCBI): domain Eukaryota; kingdom Metazoa; phylum Mollusca; class Bivalvia; order Pterioida; family Pteriidae; genus Pinctada; species Pinctada fucata. Next base: position 47,983,770 of record AP027106.1, read on the forward strand.
AGTAAGTTATAAATAAAGGAGAAAACGACCACATCCATTTCCTAAGACCCCAGGAGTCAGGGGCTTAGATGGTATATCAGGTGCACACATAGGTCATAAACCTTTAATATTGCAAATAGATTTAACTTTCTGTCATTTATACTTTCTGAGAAATGATGACCACAAAATTACAGTACGTTCTATATATGTAGGAGAAAACGACCACACCCATTTCCCGAGAACCTGGGGATTGGGGACTCAGATGAAATAATAGGTACACAACTAGATTATAAACCTTTTAAATTGCAAAAAGAATTAACTCTCTCTCTCATTTATACTTTTTGAGAAATGGCGACCATAAAATTACATAGAGATATATACGAGAAAATGACCACATCCATTTTCTAAGACCCTGGGGTCAGGGGCTCAATCAAAATATTTTGTGTACAGCTTGATCATAGATCTATAATATGTCAAAAAGAATTATCTTTCTATTACTTATACTTTCTAAGAAATGGTGATCACAAGATTGCTCTGAGTTATATACATGTAAACAGAAAAAACGACCACACCCAATATCTTAGACCTTTGGGTCAGTGGCTTAGACAAAACTTCAGGTGTACATCTAGCTCATAGACCTTTAATATTGCAAAAAGAATTACCTTTCTATCATTTGTACTTTCTGAGAAATGGTGACCACAATATGTAAGAGGAAATGACCACACCCATTTTCTAAGACCCTGGGGTTCAATCAAAATAACTTCTGCACAACTCAATCATAGACCTATAATATAGGAAAAGAATCAATTTTGTATCATCTAAACTTCATGATCAATGGTGACCACAAGATTACAATGAGGTATATAGGAGATAATGACCATATCCATTTCCTAAGAACCATGGAGTCATGGGCTCAAATGAAATATCAGGTGCACAACTAAATCATAAACCATTTATATTGCATAAAGAATAAGCGTTCTATCATTTATCCTTTCTGAGAAATGGTGACCACAATATTACATACAGTTATACGGGAGAAAACGACCACATCAATTTTCTAAGACCCCAGGGGTCAGGTGCTCTGATGAAATATCAGGTGCACAATTAGATCATCGGCCTTTTAATATTGCAAAAAGAATTAACTTTCTCTCATTTATACTTTCTGAGAAATAGTGACCTCAAGATAACATAGAATTATATTGGAGAAAATGACCACACCCATTCCCTAAGACCCAAGGGGTCAGGGGCTCAAGCAAAGTATCAGGTGCACAACTAGACCATAGACCAACCATGTTGCAAAAAAATAACTTTCCATCACCAATAGTTTCAGAGGACTTGAAACCACAAGAAATATTTAACGGACAGACGGACAAACGGACGAACGAACACCGTACACCGGACACAGGTCATAGACCATTAGAGCTAAACATGACGTACGAATTATACATGTAAAATAGGAAATCCAAAATGAACCACCCTTCTCGCTCGGTATCTTTATTAAACATATAGTAAATCAGTATAAACATGATCAATACAGAAAAATATCCAAAACATCACTTGACGCTTTTAGACATTGATATCAAGAAGAAAATTATAAAATCGCAATTTTTAAAACGTAAATTAAGATGAAAATAAAAACCGAGATCCAAACGAAAGACGTTGCCATGCACATCGCAGACGTTGCTTCATCGAATTGATTGATTTTCTCAAATACTAGTACTCAGCCTCTAACTATCCATTATGTCAGAGAAAGAACTGATCTCGGCCCTCACGGGATAGGTTTTCGGCTTTTCTCCCTTACCGAGTTAACTCAGTTTTTCTAAACTGTTAAATATTAATATATTTACGAATATCGGCAACTATAGGTAGTACCGTACAAACGCGCAGTGTAATTACCCCCCCCCCCCCCCCATCCCTCCCAAATTAAAGAAATCCCGACTGATAATATCGATAATCTCCTGATACACCAGCTATTTTCATATTTAAACTAAAATCGGTTTAACTCTTAAACATGCCTATACCTTATCTAACAACACCTAAAATCTGATAGTTTCAAAAATTGACGTTTAGCGAGTCAACTTTTATTTGAAAGAAAGATCTTTTAAAGATTATTCGAAATGTCTTCATAATGGCAAGTCTAAATGCAAGTTTCTTGGAGTTCTATGTTAAACTTCTTTAGATTCAATAGCATCATTTAAAACCTGATAACTTTACAGCATGGACCAGACATGCACGTATGGTATAAGTTGATCTCGTTGGTTTATTTGTGGACTTCTGTGTTTTATAACAGGGGATGCTTACTCCTCCCGGGCACATTGTCCCACCTCTAGCTTGCTAGCGGTCCGTCGATGCTCAGTTTGATGCTCTATTGTGAGTGCTGTTGAGATGTCGTCAGGATCTTCTTTAACTCATTTATGTTTCTATGGTGTGGGTAGGTGTTCCTTTCCCTTTTGCGTCTCTTTTTGTGGATGTCTGCTCTCTTTTTTTTTTTGCATTGGGTGTCTTTGAGTTTTTTTGCTGTTGGTGCTGCAATCGAGTGTTGTTGGAGATCCCTTCCTTTCTGTAGTTGTAACAAAACTTATTTTATGAGCAATTATTATGGTACAAGAAATAAATACAAATGAGATGACGTCATGACAATGTTGAACTTTATGGACGATAACATATTTTTAGTTTTCAATAGAATGGAGCTGTTGCGACGGATGTTGCATCTAAACAGGAAGCGCTGACTCTCCCCGTACATCTGGTCTTACATTGGAATGTTGTTCATTCCGAGGTTCGCAATTATTCATATGAAAATTCTAATAATTTTGCCTCACCTTCTCGACTTGAGACTGAATAACGGATAGACACTTCATTGATGTTTAATGATGACGTGATCTTAATAAATAAGGTAACTTTTATGAATAACCTTTGTACAATCTACCTATATGTACTAGATGTGAAAGCGTTCCCACCACTGATGTTACCTTTTAATGATCATGTAAGTACTTCAATATATGACAACCGTGTCGACTTTATCGTAATAGCTCCTTTTCCTTTTTTAATAATTGCATTATCTCATCAACCACCTATTATCTAATATTACACATTACTTTCCAAAAGCTGCAAATACTTCCATCTAAAGACGCAGCCACAAACCGTTATATTTAACATCAATACCAAAGATTTATTTGTAAGCAACTGAAGTTGTTATTTCAAAAAAATATTGAGCAATAGAATGAAAATACGAAACATTCACTGAGGAAGTTCTACGGTCGATATGGGGAACTCGTCATACACTATGATGTCCCACTTTCCAGAATGGTGGATGATATTCTGTCATAGACCGTTTGAACCATCCAACCAAAGATTGTACTCAAAAATTCCAAAATGGAAGTAACCGGATGTGACAGTTCTACCGAATTGAAGCGACGGGTGTTGCATGCAAGCAGGAGATGCTTACTCTTCCTGGGCACCTGGTCTCACTCTCATATCGGGAGTTCGCTTCTTTTCATATGGTGGAGGTTTTTGTTTGTTTGCTTTGGTTTCTGTTTTATCCTGATTTTGTATGCCTTCGGTTTCTGATTTTCTGGGTTACCGATTTTGTGCTGTAAACAGGGATATGGTTATTATCCATATTTGTCAATTGTATCATCAAGTTGTCCACATTCTTGAAAGATATTTTAGCGTAGAACCATTCAGAACTCTGAATTCCACACGTTAAACGGTGTGTACTCTTCCTGCGTGGCGAATCAGGTAGTTATTGGACATTTTTCAGGTTGACGTACTTCAGACTATGTACTCCGGACTTCACATTTTAGGGGCCATATACACGAAGTCAGTAACTGTTGTGGTTAGAAATGTAAAATCGGAGCATACTATTGACAGAATGACATTTGATAGCTTAGATATGTAATATAATCACACTTGAAAACAAATATATTCTTCACTGTCGTGTATTAAAAAGAATCTGATTTTTTAAAAAATCCTTTTCTATCTTTTCAAGATGTGGAATGTAGTCTTCCAAAAGATACAATGACTGGAAATTGATACCCTTTCGTTGAATCCGTCGCAAAATGGATGAGTAGTTTCTACTTTACGACTTCGTATAGTCGTATATTTTGCAAAATCACTATTTCCCACTATTTCTTGGAAACTTTAATAATAAAAACAAGAATGTTGCCTTGACAACGTCCCATAAATCCAATTTGACGTAATAATTTCTTTTATTGAAAGCAAATACGAATGAAATATCAACTTTAATACTATAAAGTATCGGTTCATAGATCAGTTGTTATCTGAGGAGTGGAGCAGACAGAATATGGCGTTAAATTCGTTCTGGAAAATTCTCAACATAAAAAAAATTCAGAAGTGGAAATGACAAATTCCACATCTCCTTATTAAAAGACTGAAAGTTGGGTACGAAAGAGCATTTTCCGATAGAATTTGATGGAATAATGTAGAGGTTTTATCACAACACCCTCCCTCCCTTAGCTACAAAATTCCATTTCTCCAAAACATACATTTTAATAACATAAATATCTTGACAGGTTTGGATCCTTTACGTGATATGAGGAATGTAGGCAAATAAAAAGAACAAAGAGGAAATGACAATTCTTGGAAATCTGTCTTTAGAGTACTAGACAGGTGATTAAAGTTGTCGATCTTTATTTCTTTCTATAGAAATTCTAATTGAAAAATCTATATTGGGTGTATTTCAATGAAGTCATCACGAGTTAGGAATAAAATAAATAATATTGTCTATTTCAGCAAATTGTAAATATTTGGTCCCCGAAAGCAGAAAATGAGGCTGTTTTGTACAAATTGAAACCATTATTTAGTTTCCGGATTTCGGAGTATGCAGATTATTTGTATACACTACCTTCAAATTACATGCCTTGTTTTTTATATAAAGTAAAAATACGATCGAGAGATATTCTTTCTATGAAATAATGGCTTTTGTATATTTTCTTTCGCTAACTGACGTTCTTCGATATTGGTACCCCCACTGCTTCGAACCGTTAAAATAAAATCTTACAACAACTCAATTTAAATCAAATACCCAAACGGGATCTTCTTATTAGACATTTTTCACCGTGACGAACATAGCACTTCGTACTTCGTACTTTAATTTGATGTAAAGTCAAAGTAAATTGCCGAAAGAAAGGCGACACCAGTAGTACAGGAAGTCTAAAATACAAATTCCATTGAGTAACTTATTAACACCAATTCTCTATAACTATCAACCTAAATTTGGCACGTATGGTGACCAATCGTGATGAAATTTCAAATACATAATCATTGTAACCAGATATGAAAAAAAAAATTTAATGGGGACAATGTCATACGGTGATCCGTAACCATGGAAACACAGTTTCAATATTTGGTTTGTGATAATATGAGGATTTTAACTTATGGTACCTTCTAATTAGAACAATATGTTATACAGAACTTTTTGTTTTAAATACTGTGGTACAAAATAGACTCTCAGGTATTTATACTCAATCCTAAAAATGTCTCCCTACTTTGATAAAATAGTTAAAAAGGACTAGGTGCGCTAACCCCTCATATCGGCCCTATAATTTCGACGAAAATGCTTTTGATAAACGAATTATGAATTATCACTTTTTGCAATGTTGAATGTTTGAGAAAATACGACGTCATAATTTTGAGCCCTCGTAACGTCTCGTGCGTGATGTATGACGTCGTGTTCTGACGTCATTTGCCATAAATGACGCAAAACAAAGGGAAATCATCGTTTTTTTACCCACAAATCTTGAAAATTCATCTATTATCCAGGCCTCGCTCACGGAATTAATATGCAAATTAGAAAGCTCATCAGAAATCCATCGATTGATACAAAAATATTCACGGGAAAGGACTGGAGCACTACTTGATTTTATAAATTTCTATCGAAATTTCGCTCATTTATTGATAGTTCAATGATTTCAATATTTATAGACGTTTTGGGAGACGCATTATTCAGTATAGGACTAGTACTGCGAAGTCAAAACAGGCTTTCCTAATTTTGATTCACAATGCATTTGACCTTTTATAAACTACAATATTATGGATATATGATCATTTGAAAATAGGGCCGGAATAGCAGGTTACCGCACCCACCCCTTTGTAACTGCATGTGCAATTCTAAGCCTATTTCCTGAAGCAAATATCATAAAACGCAGCCATGCCTGTAAAATGTAAACATACCATGTAATCAATCTAATAGTATATTTTCAAAATGTACAAAAACATTTTTGGGGCTATTTACAATTACTTCAAAAATCAAAAATCAATTTCCATAAAACTTACTAATTTTAGAAAAAGGGGAATCCCCATAGGAGAGCTCTCTAGGACGGAGGAAGTAAACGTTTAGCAACAATCAGCATGGAGGGAAATTTTGCATGTTTGCTGTGTATTTACATTTTATAATTTGTTTATTTTGATAGATATGCCTATATTTTTTATGATAATCATCTCTCTCTCTCTCTCTCTCTCTCTCTCTCTCTCTCTCTCTCTCTCTCTCTCTCCTCGCGGGATCGGGAAAATTAGGTTCATTGACCATACTGTATATGTTGAAACATTTCTTCTTTTTAATTTTTGAGATGCGAAAAATTTGGGTATATTTTAGCTATGGGGAGTAGAAGGAGTGCGGTTAATACCAGACCATTTCAGGCACCCTATCAATTGGGGGAAAGGGACGTCCATACACCGAAATCCCCTTGAGGTCATGCGCCTCTTTTTCTTTGAAAAGTTGGGGAATAGCCATATAATTTGGGGGGGGGGTGATGGGGTAAGAAATCTTTGCTTGAATTTTTGTCAAAAAGAATATTCTGACCTAAAGCGTCGGCGAAAATAATAAAGCATTTGCTACGACGGTATTCATTTTGAAAAAATCCAACCCAGAGGGCCAGAGAAGGAGAGAAGGTGAGAGGGAGGAGGGAGAAAGGGGGGAGAAAGGGGGAGGGGGAGGATAAGGGGGAAATGGGAGGGAGGGGAGGAAGGGTGCGGGAGGGCGTGGTAAGGGAAGGGTGAACAGGAGGGGGAGGAAGGTAGCGGTGGGAGGGGGAGGTAAGGGGTGGGAGGGAGAGAGAGGTACCACCTTGTCCGCCCCCTAGAGAAAAAAATTAGCGTTGAGAAATACTGAGAAATATTCTTGTAAAAAGTATCTGCCCCATGGTTGATCCCCTAAATGCACATCCCTGTAATCTTGGTCCATATTATATCTACTGTTAAATCAAAAATTAATGTTTTTCTTGTTTCTTAAATGGAAATGATATCTTTGTAAGAGATCTGCCAGGTGGATAAGAGGGAGGGGGGTTTACGCACAATAAGTGTGAATGGGAAAGGAACTGATATCAAAATCAAAATCTTAACATCTTCTGGTAGACTGTTTAAATAGTATCACCCTGATTCAATTGAGTTTGACAGTCCGCCTAGTAGAATTAAAAGTGAGGGGGTAAATATTGGATTTGGGGGTGGGGTTGAAAGAAAATGATTTATTGAGAGAAGATAGGATTATTGGTGAGGATGAGAAATGAAATAGTTGTAATGATAACTCTTTATCTAAGAATTTGCTGTTTGTGATACATGTAATTTGTAAATTATTTTCTTATGCAGTATTTGATTTTATAATTTCTAGGTATATAGACAAACTATAATTAATTACATTCCAAAAATTATCAAGCTTACACCATAAGCCAGTTTGTAAAATGAAACTAATATAAGTCTTTTTGATTATCATTCATCTTCTAAGGTGACTGAATTAAAGTGAGTTTAGACACGGTTGTATATATTATATATTATTTCCGACTCACTACACTAGATAGTCTTAATATTAAATGAAGATTATCAAAAAGCAAAACTAAAATAAGAAATTAAAAAAAACCTTCAAACGCTATAATATATTTAATCATTCGTCTTCCAAAAAAAGAAAAAATCTTCAATTCCCTTATAATTTCCAAGATTCCTAGATCCGCCTTTAATATTCGCAAAAAATGGGGAAGTGAAACAATCACAAGTTGATTTAGCAGATGGTGAGGGATGGGTTTTATATAAATTTGTCAAAGGATAGGATGCACCAAATTCACATTCAGCTAAAAGAAAACCCATTATGAACGTCGATTAAAGTTAATTAATGGCGATTTCATAATCGTGACTGAAGAAACATAAACATCTAAAAGATCCCGTTTGCTTGCATGTCTAGCTGACATGTACTCCCCTCTGGACCATACATTGCATCAAAATATTGTAAATTGTGAAATACATAGATTAGATAATAAAAGAAAGAAAATTAGATAATAGATAAAAGAATAAAAAAATCAATTTATGAAATGCCCATATTGCATCGAAAAGGATTTTTTTGCACCCTTGATCCGTATTACATAGGAATTCCCTTTTTTCTGTCTTATCAATGGGATTTTCTCCCCTATATAAATCTGACTTTTTGGTACTTTTTTTCTGTTTTAATTGATGTAAACGTCTTCAAATTGAATAGCATCATTTAAGAGACATGCACGTTTCGGATACTTAACCCTCATCAGTGATCCTAAATATTTAATTACATGATGAAACCTTTAATTTTTTCATGGTCAAATTATTCACCTTCGTTTAACTCCAAATAAGAAAGGGGAATACTTATAAAGAGAGGAAGAAGCAGAAATTTTGGAACAAATTGTTCAATGCCGAGGCTGAGAAGACTGACAGTTGCTTGTTTGCTAGATTTGACAAACCTACTGACAATCGTATCATTAGAAAAAAACTACCAATACGATTGCTGAGTAATAGCTCCAAAGTACAAATTTTGCATGGGTAATGTGGGTAGCTCGAATTTCCTTTATACCACCTGCTGTGTTTGCTGTACTGCACTGTCCTTTTCTGTACTGTACTGTAGTACAAAGTAAATCTTGTTCTTCTTGAAAAGATGTGTGCCCATTTAGTTGTCATTTTGATAATTATGTATCTGACTATGAAAATATTGCTCTTATAAAGTGCTGAAAGAATACCTGCAGGGTACAGACTTATCTTTTTACATCACTGGTCTTTTGACGAACAGCAAAGGTCTGATTGAAAAAGTGGAGGGGCATAACATCCCAAAATTTCTTACAAGCAAAGAGAAAAAAGAAAAAAAAAGAAAGGGCGGGAGATAAGGAATGGGGGTTTCATGTTCTGTAAGCACAAATTTAGATATATCTGGTGCAGTTCTAAATTTTGGATCTGTTTTTATACTTACATGAAGAAATGTCTGGTGAGCCAACGAAAAATTTTGAAGATTGACCGAAAAAGTGTAGATTTATGGTACAAAATATTGCTATTTTAAACAATGTTAATGCATCATAAAATATTGTGATTGAAAAGTGGGGTAGGGTGGGGGGCACAAACATTGTTGTGCAAAGTGGGGGGTGGCATGTGCCCCAGCTGCCCCCCCCCCCAGCTCCTTCTTCTACGCCCTTGTAATATATAGCGATTTGTCTGTCATTTCATCCGCTTCCAAAGAAAGGGTATGCAATATATAGTAGAGATGATAATCACTTTTTCTGGCGTCCGTTCACCTTTTATAGTACATGTGCTATGTCTGAGATGAAGGCATTTGTCCTTATGACCTTTACCTTGACCTCTTGCAACTATCGGCAACTATCACTATGGTACCTTCGTCTTAAGGGGAAAACATCTTGTTTTATTCTTATCATGTTTGATGTCATTTCAAGCATAAAAAATGAAAATCATCATAAATGTTCATAAATACATCTAAACAAAAAAATCACAGAAAGTGAGGAAATAATCGGCAAGACTTGGTTTAATAACATCGTTGTCAAAAATTCTGACTGTTGAATTAGCGTTTAAAAATAATTATGTCATATTATTATCATTATTCAAAAATTGACACTACATTCAAGGATAATCATACTTATTGATGAAAATATGTTAAAGGTCAATGCCATTTAAAAGTTCAAGGTCATTTAATGAATTTAATTAACGTATAATTTGAATAATTGATCACTGAGAATAATAATTGTTAATAATAAAAGAAATTTAAGGATGATAATTAACTTTTTTTGTTGATTTTGCCTATAAAATTATCGAAAATCAGCAGTTTGTTTCCATGGTTACTACTATTAATATACTCAAAAGCCCCAAAAATTTTATTGTGTATAATGATTCCATAAAGTGTCTTCTTTAAAGACAACATAATGTCTATTAAACAGTTTGGCTGCAAAAGAGAACAAACTCGCTTTAAAACTTGCATTGTTTTAACATTTTTGAGACCTCCTTTAGGACCCTCTTTAATTATGCCAGTGAGCTGAAACTACTCATCAGTAGAACTATTGTAATATACTGAATGATTCTCTTTTAGTGACCTAACAATTATATAAAATCGAATTTAAAAAAAAATCTATTTCAATATCTATAATTGCCTCAAACTGAACAAATTCTGATTATTCAGAACATCGATTTTGGAGGGAAATTTACTTGAGCCGTTGCCATGGCAACCGATGAGCATGGACATGAAGGGACATCATTTTCTTTATTTGTCTTTTAAAACAAAGGCACTTGCATAAATTAGTCATATTCTGAGACAATGCGTGCCACACCCCTATTATAGAAAGGTTGACAATTACAGAGAATTGCTGTTAAAACGTAGATGATATCGCTTATGAGTTTATGAACGGCAGCTACATTTGTACGCCAATGATTCTTCGATGTTCGAAGTACGAAATCCGAAGTGCGAAGTCTGTCACGTTGAAAAGTGTCAATTTAAACCATTATATTTCTTTGATATTTTTTCCTTTAAAGAAAAGACGAACCACGAGGACTGACTGAATTATTTTAAAAGGTCTGAAACAAGTCCTTATTCTTACAGAAAGGAGGGGATCTCCAACAACACTCGATTGCAACACTCGTAGCAAAACACCAAAGCACCCAATGTAAAAATCATAGAGTAGACACTCACAGAAAGAGACGCAAAGGGACAAGGAACACCACCTCACACCAAAGACCACACATAAACCAACGAGACCAATGAGCAACCGGTGCCGACCTAGGACGGCTATCTGCCACGCAAGTGACAGTCCAATCTATGATATATCCGAATGGTAAGGCAAATATCTCAAGCGGTAACGCTTTGCAATTACTACTGCGGAATTCAATTTATGAAATGAATTTCAAGAAAATCTAGTTGAAAGTATATTTCTTATCATTTCCTCAATTATCTTTTACGGAAAGATAAAAAAGATATGTTACCGATAGGTCGCATGAGAATTACAAGTAATACTGTATATTGATACAGAAATTGTTGTAAATGCATTATTACATTATGCTTTCTTAAAGACATTGAAAAAATGAACGAATGATTTTGTTTTATGTTTCTGCTTAATTACCATTTTCGTCAGTCCTGTCTTTTTTAGATAGATTGCAATTAGGAGATGTAGTCGGTGATAGATATGTCAATGAATAAATATATCTCCTTCTGTTTAAGATACCAATACATTGAAAATGGGAATTACTTTTCGTCTCAATATCCAATGACAAATATGGATAATGACCATATCCCTGTTTACAGCACAAAATCGATAACCCAGAAAATCAGAAACCGAAGGCATACAAAATCAGGATAAAACAGGAACCAAAGCAAACAAACAAAAACCTCCACCATATGAAAAGAAGCGAACTACCGATACGAGAGTGAGACCAGGTGCCCAGGAAGAGTAAGCATCTCCTGCTTGCATGCAACACCCGTCGCTTCAGTTCGGTAGAACTGTCACATCCGGTTACTTCCATTTTGGAAGATATAGAGTACAATCTTTGGTTGGATGGTTCAAATGGTCTATGACAGAATATCATCCACCATTCTGGAAAGTGGGACATCATAGTGTATGACGAGTTCCCCATATCGACCGTAGAACTTCCTCAGTGACGATGTTAGTCGGTCACAAACATATCCCTGACTGAGGAGCTTATCAGAAAGACGCCTAGCTCTCAGAACAAAATCCGTATATTTGGCACTTGCTCTGGCATAGCGTATCAACTGAGATATGAACACGCCATAAGCAGGCGATGAAGGGATGTTGCTACTCAGAAAAGAAAGTTTGTAATGCTGAAATTGAAGTCGTCACGTTTGTCATAGAGTGAGGTGTTCATGTGACCATCAGTGTCGTAGGACAACATTATGTCCAAATAGGATGCTGAATTATTTGTCTCTGTAGTTTCTTTGACTTCAAGCTCCGAAGGATAGATACTGCTCAGGTAATCCGCGAATTTTGGATTATTGATGGACAACACATCGTCTATGTATCTGTAAGTGAAGTTGAAGTCAGAAGCTAAGTATCTTTTCCCTTCAGAGACCAAAGATTGAATGAATTGAGCTTCGTACGAGTAAAGGAAAATGTCGGCAAGGAGTGGGGCACAATTGGTCCCCATTGGAATTCCGACAATTTTCCAAACACAACAAAAATGTTGTCGATCAGAAAGTTTAACATCTGAATAATGTCTGTTTCAGTGTACTTATTTTCAGAATCGGATTTTTCTTTTACAAAGTAGGTTTACAACAATAAATTTGTATTTGCGATTACCGTTCTTACTTGTAAACGCATTACTTATAATTTTTGCGAGTCTTTCTTTCAATTTAGAATGTGGAATTGTAGTGTAAAGTGTCGAAAAATCAAAGGCTTTGATCGAATGGACTCTACTAAAATGAGTGGATTTCAGATGTTCTAAAAATTCCTTCGAATTCTTTAAAATCCACATCTGGTTGATACCACTGCGAGAATATACTGTCGAACAATATTTTTGAAGCCCAGATTTGATTTCAGATAAAACTTTGGTGAGTAAGATCGATACAGATTTGGTAGAACATTTTGAGGAACCAGCGATGAAACGTTGTTTGTACGGATTCTTATGCATTTTAGGTATGCAGTATAAGTATGGTAAATCTAAATCTAAATTGGTAGTGTCGAAGCCAAAGGAAGCAAGAGCTGATTTGTGGTTATCTATTATTTCAGAGGCAGAAAGGTTTGTTGGGATGTAAGTGGGATTTCCAGGTGTCGAATTTAAACACAACTCTTTAACTAGACTGTCGAAATAGTACTTTTTGCAAGTAAATGTGTAATTATTTGAGGCTTTGTCCGCTGGTGTGATGACATAATGTTCTTGGAGGTAGGTAAGCTCTTTGATAACATCAGGGTCTTTAAATATAGACACGAATCTGGTGTTCACAGTTGATTTTAATCGGTTAATTCTAGATAAAAGTAACCCTCTGATTGATTTTATCCATTCGGAAAGGGTGTCGAGCTGTACATCCTCTTTCTTTGCCCAACGTGTTATTATTGGGAGTTTTCTGCTAAGAATACGAGAAGATTTAGAGTAAACTAAAATCCCTGTATTTACGTATTTTCGATGTATTTTCAGATGGAGTAACACATGGCTTTGCCAGATGCTCTTAAGGAAACTTTCTACTTACAATAAAACGGAACGTTTCTGACTATATTTCTTTATCTTTATATCAAGCAAATTAAAGTAGGAAAATTGAATTCATAAGAAATCTCGATATTATCCAATACTGCAATACACCGCAATATTTTTCCAAATATCGCAATATATCGTAATACAAATTAAACCCACTAAACCTAGCCCTACTGAGCAATGCCAATTTACTTTAAATACTAGAAATTTAAGGAAATTTATAGTCAAGTCAGTGTTATACCACATGCCAAAGAGGGCACATCGCATTTAATTAAAAATTTCTTTTTAATGATTTCTTTTATTGTATGTAGACTTAGTAAACCTTACTTTATGTAGATTCTGTAACAAATGTTGAACGTTTAATCTGATTTATTTTTATTCCATGCATTATATTTTGCCGGAGAAATACATAACAATATTGTGTGAGGTTCACTAGTATATTTCATACAAATCCAATACACCAAAAGAGGACACGCTACAACTAGTGGCAGCGGTGGGATAGACACGCTGCAGAAATGACAACCTTCCAAACCAGAAAATCAAAATATCTTTCCTCTTACAATTCAAAGTTTTATCGCTTTCAGTAGGTTGAAGAAACGGTCAACTGCTTATATCGTCAGGGTTAATCTTTTTTGCGAGAGAATTCGATTCCTTGATATCTATTCTGAGCTGATGATAAATCAAAGGATCTTTTTATGATGTTCACTTTTTATTTTAAGGATGAATAAAGAAGAACATCGTACAATATATAGTTCTAATCTTATCGTAATCTTTGGTTTGTTTGAAGAAATATTTCTCTTACTACGTGATATTTATCCATAAAAGGTTAATAGACAAACAAAGAGTATTTTTCGAGGTAAAATCTGTAAAGTTGATGTCCTTAACATTAAACTAAAAAATGAATCAATAATCAATTTCAAATCATTTCAGCCGACCAAGAAAGCTCCTTGTGATAGAAGCAGAGATTACTTTTGCAATATACTAATTTTCGGTCTTTCGCGAGTGAATTAAAAGGCGTGAATAAGTATGTGCAAAAAGAAATTATTTAGAAGAGTTAAAGAAGATCCTGACGATCATCTCAACAGCACTCACAACAGAGCAACGATTTGAGCATCGACGGACCCCTAGCAAGCTAGAGGTGGGATCAGGTGCCCGGGAGGAGTAAACATCCCCTGTTGGCTAGCCGCATCCGCCTTCGATGTTCATGCACGGAAATGAAAACCATATACCGGTATAAAAATACATGCAATGTCTGTGGTTTCGTCTAATATATAGAAAGTGTAATGGCGACCATGTCAGGGAAAATATTCAAAACACTTACTGTCAAACCCCTCGCGGGGAACTTTTTTCAGAGCCCCACACGGCAAAGGGCATAAGTGTGACACAAATGAGTTAAAGAAGATCCTGACGATAATCTCAACAGCACTCACAACAGACCACTAAATTGAACATCGACGGACCCCTAGCAAGCTAGAGGTGGGATCAGGAGAACAGAAGAAGACGCACATGAGCCTAATGACTTCATACATTGACTATTGAGCGTGTTGATTCAACATAAATCAAATGACAAGAAATTTATGAGGATTGATAAAAAATTGAATGCGTATGATGTTTGTACCCTTTTCATCATTTCAAATCACGAAAATTAGACTCGCGATAATTTAGACATCAGATATCCCATTAAAATCACGTACTTAGTGCACATGAATATAATTGTTAATACGGCAATTGCTATAAATAACTGACCTGCAGGAGATTGATGCGTTGGTAGAATGTTCAACGTCTTCAGATTCAATAGCATCATTTAAGACCAGATAAATTTGCAGCATGGACCAGACATGCACGTTTCGGGTACTTAACTCTCGTCAATGATCCTCAGTCTAAGAAATGTAATATGACCAAAAAAATGTGAAAATTATTATGTCCAAAAAATGTACCGAAAGACTTAGCAGAATGGGTTGGATATCATGCTACAAGTCCCACTATTTCGAAATTTCAAGAAATTTTGTAACAGAAAAATTTCAAATACGTTGAAGAGACAGACGATCAACCTAAGTTGATCGAACTTGCCTACATGTGCCCTCGGGGACTCCTGGTCCACCAGCAGTGACACTCACCACGTAGTTCAAATGTTAAACGTCTTCAGATTTAATAGCATCATTTAAGGCCAGATAAATTTGCAGCATGGACCAGACATGCACGTTTCGGGTACTTAACCCTCGTCAGTGACCCTCAGTCTAAAAAATGTAATATGAATACTGATCTTTAAATCTCAATAGTATGATTTTTATCCCGTTTCGTGCCTCTGTTTTCTTTGAGCAAGAGACATTCCAGGAAGTAAGCCTACCGTAAATCAGTCACCTTCTCATTCGCATACACTACTGAAATTGCACAAAAAATGCCGATTTACATGCGTTTACTTTGTTTTCAGTATATTGCACTACATTATCAAAGTAAAATTATATGGATCAGGATATAGTCTAAATCCTCCTCTCCATGTTGATACCCTTGACAATCTTGAAAATGATATAACATAACTTTCTCAAAATCGGACAACAAAACAGATATACAGTTCCATAAAAACACAAAGGATAATTCTATACAATAAGACAACTTCAGTGACCAGTCCATTGATCCTTCCGATTGCGGGAAAAAATGCAAAATTTCGTGACGTCACAATGCTTTTACCTCGGACAAACATGCTTCGAACCTCTGTCAAACATCGAAATTGCATTGTGACGTCATGGAATTTCTTAAATATTTCCCGCGTTTGGAAGGATCCATTGTGAGTGGGTAATACACTTTAGGTTGAACTATTAAAACACATCGTGACAATAGACCATTTCCCGATCTTGATTCAAAACTCAAAATGGCCGCGTCAACATTTCTAGCGTTGTTTTTATTATGACGTCAGTGTTAAACGACGCAACTTTATTATATTGAGACAATGAAGAAGTGTGCGAAAGTTGCATGCTTCGGACATTTGATTTTGGCAAGTGGTCTATTGCAAAGTAATTCAGATATAACATGAATCATTTTCTCTATAAAATGCAAGTGTAATACCTATTATTAAGTAAGTAGGACCATAACATAAGTTTATTTTAATTTCTCTCTTCTTATCATTTAAAATCAAATAGAGAATTTCGCTGACAAGGGAAAGGAGGAGATCTCCAACAAAACCCAGCAGCATCAACAGCAAAACACCAAAATACCCGATGCAAAAACTCAAAAGACGAGTACAGCATGAGACGGAAAAGAGACACACGACATGTAAACATCAAACACAAAAGACTACGCATAAACCGACGAGAACAATGGGCAACCGGTGACGACTTTGGACGGCCATTTGTCACAAGTGCTTTAATGAGAACCTTGAACAAAAATTTACCAAAAATGACTGTAAGTGGCACCAAACTGATTAAATTCGATGAAGAAATATACACGTCCAGTATATTGTAAAATGTAATTCCATGTATCCAAATTCCGTCCAAACACAAACATTTCTTGGGGAACCTGTTCAAAACTCAGCTTTTATAATATTTTATTCACAACCAAGTCTGCATCTAATTCATGAAAACCCTTTCATCCAGTTAAAGATGTATACCCTGAATCTTTTAGAAATGGAGTGTATTATTTCATTTTATCATTTTGGTTTTACTGGGTATAGAAACATACAAAACGTTCAATTTCCCATGTATATAAACATAGCATATTTTATTCATATATGTTAGCCATCGAATCTATAATGTTTACAAACACACTATTTATTAATAAAGGCATGTCGTAAAAGGTGAGCTTTATCTCACGAAGCTTTCTAGTTAAGCTTTCTAGTTATCAATCTGGAAAGGTTGAAAGTTTGTTAACTACATACTTATTAATCTGTGAAAATATACCCTCATTACCCTATATTATGTATACTTTAGTATATTACTTTAGGTATTTCACAACCTGCATTTTATGGTGACATAATTAACAAAATAAGAAGGATCAAAGGTAGACAGCATATGTATCGAAAATGCGTCAGAGTCATCAAACGCCTTTTATACCGTGGATATGATCCTAATGTCACCAGACGGACACTAAGCTTGGTACTTGACCAATATACAGTCTTGTACGAGCGCATTCTTAAGACTTGCACTCTGACTGACTGTGACGACGGTACTCCATGACGGGCAATGTCCAAACCTCCTTAGATAAGACAGGGCTCCGACCACCTGTCCTCTCTGAATGTCAGTCGGACTCCTCGGGTGATAACATATATGAGCTCGCTACAGCCGGCAGAGCACGGACTGTATTACGCACGTCCTCTTTTTATATCCATTTACATATTCATCTGTGTTGCTTGGACCCCTGTGTTTTACGGTCTTGTTTGTGTGTGGTCATCTAACAGTGAAAAGGTTGTTTTACACCATTATTGTGCGTTCTTCGAGACCTCTGGGAAATCGGAATAGTGGGAAGGTTGTGCGCACGTAATCCAGGATAACCACACCGTCTGCTATTTACGTGGCAGATGGCCGTCCTAAGTCGGCACCGGTTGCCCATTGGTCTCGTTGGTTTATGTGTAGTCTTTTATGTTTCATGTTTCTATGCTGTGAGTTGGTGTTCCTTGTCCCTTTTGCGTCTCTTTCTGTGGGTATCTGTTCTGTGTTTTTTGCATGGGTGTTTTGGGATTTTGCTGTGGGTGCTGCAACCTAGTGCTGTTGGAGATCCCCTCCTTCCTTATTACCCTATATTAAGTTAAACAATATTCACATTTGTAATCATGGTGATGCGCATGCGTAACTTCGGGGTTTTCCTTTTCGTTGTAAATATTGTGAGCCAGAAATATTTACAATAAACTATCTTTATAATTTGATATCTTGGAGAGCTTTGGTGCTAAAATTTTGTAATTAACGGAAAATAAATTACTTTGGCAATGCTAGAAAAATACAATTTGTATTCTACAAATTAACTTTTATCAAATTTTTGACGATTACAGGGTCTACAACTTTAAGTGGTAGGGTATTACCCATGCTATGCAGGGTAGAAAATGTCTGTTTAGTATTTCGAGAACTTGTAATGAAAATTGTATATATATTGAAACCAAATTCATATGTAGCATGTGTTCTTAATTATGGTTCTGAAAGATGGGGGAATAACCAGGGTAAGGATATAGAAAAGGAACATGTAAAGTTATGTAAAAGAATTTTAAAGGTAAAAATAGTACACCAAACTACATTGTTCGAACTAGTGCAATTATCTTCCATGTAAAAGAGAAAACAATTATCAATAAGGCCATACCAAATTAATTAAATGTTCTTTTGATTTTCTTATGAAAAAAGGGTGCGAGCGGGCGAAAATATAATTTTTTTTTTTTTTTTAGGTTCTGCAGCTTTTAAGGTGCGAGCGAATGAAATAATGCTATTTTTGATATAGGTTACCCCAGTAATACATTTCTAATGTTTTCCATACTCAAAAAGGTATCCCAAAAGGAATCTGTTGACAAGAAAGCCTGGCACATAGCAGTACGGAAAATATTTTCGAACATTCCCCCTCCTTGATTTTCAGTGCTATGTATACGGGACAACAAATTTGCTTCCAGAAGCATTTTTTAAACAGTATCATTTTCTTCGAATTTGATACTTCTACAAGCTTTAAGATTTGCAGAAATCAGAACCGACCCTAAAAATTCTTGCGCCAGAAATTTAATGGAGCGGGCGAGAATTTTTTATTTTTATAATATTATTTTTTGAATTTTGAAAAATATGGTGCGGGAAATCCAAAGAACATTAAATTAATTTGGTATGACCTAATTTCTAATATTTAAAAAGTGCTTGTGTAATTAGATCCACCATGTTGTAATTTCTTTCCTTTTTACATCTACATACATTTTCTTTACTCTTATAGTTCGATCACTCTATTATTAATATTGTGAATTTCTATGTGTCTCATGCATCTAAACTATGTGTTTTTGCTAATAAACTATACAGTACTATATTATACTATCCATATACATGTAAACACTCACGAGGGTTAAATACCCGAAACGTGCATGTCTGGTCCACCTTGCCAATTTATTTGTTCTTAAATGAGGCTATTGAATTTGAAGGCGTTTAACATTTGTATTACTTGGTGAGTGTCACTGCTGGTGGGACAGAAGTGCCCGAGGGCACATGTTGCAATGTTCGATCAACTTTGGTTGATCGTCTGTCTCCTCAACGCATTCGAAAATTTCTGTTATCAAAGTATCTTGAAATATCTAAAAGCTCCGTGCTGTAGCATCATATTCCACCCATTTTTCTGCATCTTTTGGAAAGTGTATGGTCTTTGCTGCAAATTTATCTGTTCTTAAATGATGCTATTAAATTTGAAGACGTTTAACGTTAATATTTGTACCACTTGGTGAGTGTCACTGCTGGTGCACCAGGAGTCCCCGACGGCACATATAGCCAAGTTCGACAATTTGGGTTGATCGTCTGTCTTTTCAATGCATTCGACGAATTCTTTGAATAAAATTTTTAAAACGTTGGTACTGTAGCATCATATTCCACCCATTCTGCAACGTCTTTCGGAATATTTTGGCCATTATAATTTTCACACTCTTTCGCCACATTACATTGTTTAGATTAAGGATTACTGACGAGGGTTAAGTACCCGAAACGTGCATGTCTGGTACATACTACAAATTTACCTGTTCTTAAATACATTTAATAATGATTACTTATTATTTAATTTCTACGCTGTGAAACGTCAATTTAGCTTTGCTAACAATGTTGCATTTTCAATAGGTTGTCGAGCGCGTACTTGCGAATTCTTTTTTTTTCAATGGTATAAGGTCATTTTTTTTAACCAATTTAAAAAAAAATAGTTTACATTCTGGAATTACATGATATGCATGAGGATCTGTCTACATTGTCAATATTGAAATATATGTTCTATAGTACCAATTTTGTTGTACTAGACACGAGTTTCGGATATTCTAATCCTCGTCAGTAGTACTTCATGTCAAACAGTTTGAATAAAGCCAAAGTGAATTTTCCTGGCGCCAATTACAATACAGAGCTTAAATTTCCTCTTGCCAAAATGAGCGGCTCCATATTTTGTGTAGGGTTTATTCAGAAGCGCATTGAAGTCAATAATATGGCTAAAAGTCGTGGTACATTTTAAATACCATTTTCTTGCATGGATTTTACTTGGCATTCCACATTAAAAGTAAGTTTGCTATTTTGAACATAGATTTTATTTGGATATGCTACTGAATCAACCCTACAGGAATTTTGAAGCCGCGCTCTCTCTATAAAGTTAATGCAGAAATTTGAATTCTAAAACTCACACAAGAGGGTGCTAGTTAAATTAATTTGCGCTGCTTATGAAAAGCACTTTGGCTTGAAGCATCACTGATGATAATTTATTATTCGAAACACGTGTCTGGTGCATGAAAATTGGTTGGAATTTTTCTTCAAGAAGGTATAGAGTTGGTACCCTTCCGAATTTTTAATACGACATATTTTTGTACAGAGAATCTTGTCAGTTGCATCCCTGAAATTTATCACTTAATTATAAATATAACAGAAGCAATAATTGTCACATTTATTTAGGTACAATTTCAACAACATTATATTCAATCCATGTCATTAAGCATCAAACAGTTTCTAAATTGTTCAAAGCGATTACTTGATTGTCTTGGAAATTAATATATTTGTTTTTATGGTTTATGAACTGATCGTGTTTATTACTTTCGCAATATAAGTCTGCCATAATATAAAACACTGCAACATAATAACAAGTACCGTACAACCAGAAATTTTCTCGAGATACTAATTTTCGCTATATTTGAGAGAAATTTGGAATCGCGAAAAATTAATCTCGCAAAAAATGTGTCTGATACGGTATATCATAAATTGGTTAATCTGTTACATTTATTAATGTTGTACAATTGTCATCGTCATTTTAAAGAGAAGAGAATTGAGCGTGTTCTCATCATAGAAATAACTAAAACTTCCATTATGAAAGGTACAAAACAGAAACATCATCTTTACACATTCTTTGTAATTAAGAAATCGCGAAAAATTGTACTTGCGAAAATTAAGACACCCCTTCTTAACATAAAATCGCGAAATTTGATACTTGCCAAATATTCCGGTTATACGGTAATATACACATTTAGTCTACGTCATATTAGAAAAAAAACTTATTATCAGACAACATGCTACTGACATTCCACTTTGAAAAATAAACATTCAATACATTTTTCTATACATTGTATACATAAACAATATAAAACAGAATAATATGCCACTTCGACTCTAACTATAGATAATGGCTCTATGTTCTAGTCCTTGCTCATACTCAATTAACTAAGGGTATGGATTCAAATAAAAATGAAGTTGCTTATAGGTGTAATCCAAGGAAATGAAAATCTTCTTTGCATGATTAATCATTTAGCTCAATTGAGTGACTTCAAATCCTTAAAAAAAATAATTTGGTCTTGTTGGATTTGGACGTCTTTGACACGCATAAGTATAAAAGAAACGGGCGGTATGTATTTTTATATCGTCCCTCTGTCCTTTTCGAAAATTTTACAAATTTCATTTTTTAAATCGATCTAAAGATTGTCTAAAAACCAAAACAGGTTCAAAACTCAATTTCTTCCGACTACAGTCAGTATCTATAAATTTTCAATAGTTGTGACACATTTTCTTCAGCCCTGATCACCATTCAAAACGGAGGGGATTCACCGTTGAAATGATTACCTAGGATTACACCTATGTATATGTTGGCATTCCATGCGTAAATAGATATAGAAATGCAAATTACAGTTACATTGTACAAAAATGTATAAACAACTCAAAAATATTACAAAGCTTATTATGCAGTATTATTTTAATTTATATATTGTTTTGGTTTTCGTGCATGAACATCGACGGCGGGTGCGGCTAGCCAACAGGAGATGCTCAATCCTCCCGGGCACCTGATCCCACCTCTAGCTTGCTTGGGGTCTGTCGATGCTCAGTTTGGTACGCTATTGTGAGTGCTGTTGAGATTATCGTCAGGATCTTCTTTAATTCATTTACAAGAAATTCAAAAGTATCATAGACTCTAGTTAATTAACATGCCGTACTGGACGTTGATGTGTTTCACGGCCTTTTCTACTGTTGAATGATATTGAGTTTCCTCTTTATTATTATGCAACTACGTAACTTTAACTTTTTGAATTTTCATAAAAGTTTCTAAAGATAAGAACCGATAGAGCTTTGGTGTGACAAGCCTTTTTATTTGATTTTATTTGATTGCTTGACGTTTGACCATAATCTTTGAAAAGGAAAACAAAGAAAACAAAGAAAAGCGTCAATATGATTATGAATGATATGAATAATTAAGATCTTTTTTGACAAAGTCAAACATGATGTTTATTATGAGACATAAAAACACAGAAAACGTGAAAGACATCATTATCCTTTTGGATATTTATCTCAGTATATCAATACTACAATAGCAATCTAGTACCGTCGATATGTACAACAAAGAATATCGTCGATATTTACAACAACGTAAAAGCAATTCTGAAAACGGTTTGTGTTGGGTAAAAATAAACCTGAGGATTAAAGCAGATGAAAGTAAAATTACAAATGAACTATTTATAAATAGCTTATGTAGTACTATTTTACAAGAATTTCAAAAAGGATCATGAGAATTTAGACTCAGTTGACGTTTTCTTGTCTTTTTCTACTGTTAAATGATATTGAGGTTTTTTTTTCTTTATTATAATAAGACGTTTTCACCGTGACGGACTTGGCACTTCGTACTTCGAACATTGACGAATTAGTGGCGTAGTTGTTGTTCACGTATGAATTCATCAGTGGAGTCATCTACATTTTGATTTGTATACGCATTGGAATTGGTATATTGGACTTCCTGTTCTTCTTGCAACCCACTAATAAGACTTTCTATCATAATTCAAGTGCGAAGATCGAAGTACGAAGTGTGAAATTCGTCACGGTGAAAAATGTCTAGTACTATGGCGTATTCCCCTTGATCTTCAAGTGACTACTGGATTACGATTGGTACCTTTTCAATGGTATACTTCTCTTATGTCCGTTGTGTATCACAATCCTGCCACTTGTTTCGACTTCTGTAGTTCTTGCGTAATACCTTATCCAATTTCTTTACATCATTCTCTTCTGGTTGTTGTCATAACGTTCAAGGTAGAGCATGAAAGAATTAATTATACTTTTCTTCTTGTGATCTTTACCCTGCTTCAAACAATTATACATTTCACCTCTACAGTAGTAAAAACAATATAAAATTTTTACCTCTAGAGTAGTGAAGACAATATAAAAAGTCCCCCTACAGTAGTGAAAACACCTCTACAGTAGTGAATACAAAATAAAAATTTCACCTCTACAGTAGTGATTACAATATAAAAAAATTCCCAGAGTAGTTTGACCTTCTACTCTCTCTGTTCAAAATACTTTGGATTTGTCTTTCATTCACATGTAAAACTCTACCGTTTAATAGTTTAAATTGTTATACCCTTACATACTTTCCCCTTAAAAGTCTATACAATAAAAACGTCCAACAGAATCGAACTGTCAAAATCGACTGTTGGACTGGTCACGTGACGAACTGTTGACCGGCAAATGTTGTTATGACAACAAGCTTCTTGTTTATTTCAGTTATTTTATTTATTTCGGAGCAGACAGATCAGTTTCGGTAAAATTAATTATACTTGAAAAAATGTTCCCTGTGCGGGGCCCTTGAATAGATCAAATATAAGAGTTATCTTCCCTAATCAGCTGTTTACATCGTTTTAAAATGGCAGCGAGTTGCCTCTGCGACGGAGGAAAATATAACACAAATATTGGAGAAGAGAGATGGTAAAAACACTAAGAATGCAATAAGAACTTCACTGTATATTCTCGTAGAATATGTATGCTCCATTTATCGCAATCTGTCGCTGATCGCTGATTATACAGCCGAGAAATTATATAAGTATAACAAAACAGTTGTAGAACGGAGTCTAAATATTCTTTTTAGATCGAAAAAGGTATAACAAAACAGTTGTTGACCGGGGCTCCGTCAATAGCTATTTGTTGGACTCTTGGATGAATTGTTGACCTCGGCCTGCGGCCTCGGTCAACAATTCATCCTCGGGTCAAACAAATGAGCTGTTGACCTCAACTCCAGTCAACAACTGTATAATGAATCGAAAATGTTTAATACTGAATTAACATTTCAACAGTTTTCTTTAATTTGTTGATATAAATTGCAATGTTTAGTATCTGCATTACGTGTCAGAGATTTGTTGAATATCAGAGGAAGATCTTAATGATATGATCTCTTTCGTTTCAGGACATGTGTTTAGTCTCTTCGACGGTAAAAGTGAATTTAGATGCTGTATATTTCTGCCAGACATCTCAAATGCCTCCTTTGAATTGCCTGTACGTGCCATTTGTCGAGGAACTGTGCACCGTGTTGTTGCCGTTTGACCTGCGCTGTTGAATCCAGATTCACCTTTGGTGCACTTTATCATTGATTTCCATTTCTTCCTGATACATCTCTTCTGCCATGCGTAAAGGAATGGATTAATCATGCTGTTGGTCAATCCAAACAGTTTGAAGCATAATGCCAAGGCCTTATTCGTCCATATATCTCCTAGGCAATACACAATTATGCTAATATTGTAAGGCAACCAGTTGACAAAAAATATGACAGTAACCAGTGCTATTATTCTGCCACTCTTGAGGGATTTTCTGATATTGTGGAACCGAGAAGTCGACGGATTCATGCCTGGCATGGGACCTGGGCGTACCGTACTTTGCAATTCTCTAGCTTTCAAGAGTATGTTGATGTAAAGGACTATCGAGATAGCTACCTCCAAAACGTGAAAAGCAGTGCGAAGTGTCAATGTCCATTTAGGATAGATTTGAGGGAGCATGCATCCCTTCTCCTCCCAGTAGTTGAAACCAAACAAAGACAAGAAGGAAACTGGAAATGGCAGTGACCATGCGCAGAGGATGAGCCAATATTTACGTCTTTTCGTCATTAGTTTGTTGTAGCTTTCTCTTTTGCATATTCCAAAATATCTCTCCAAAGTTGTAATCAGAATGAGTGAGTGAGAGACAAGTACGAGATACTGAGCGATTGATCCTGTTCCTATACAACCGAAATACGTATTTTGCCGAAGACCCGTCCGCTCTAAGATAAGGGCAATCAGTATTGCAAATCCTGTTATAAGATCTGTGATTCCGAGATTTATTATGAAGGCTGAAGTGCTATCCTGTAGATTTTTGTATTTCGTGTAAATAGCTATGATGAATGTGTTTCCTCCTATGGCTAGCAAAGCAATGACTATTTGTAACGAAAAGGCTATAACAGTAGAAATCGTTGTCCTGTTACCCGGTGTAGTGCTACCATAAGTATCTATGTCGTTAGTTCGATTCATTTCACCCTGGAAGAAGAAGAATGGATTATAGAACAGATTATCGTGATTAAGCAAGGACAAAGGATATATTGGTCGTTTCTTTAACGCATTCGAAATTTTCTGTTATCAAAATTTCTCGAAAATTTCTAAAACGTATAATACTCTACTTCCGGTTGTTTTGGTAACAGAAAAATTAAATACCACGAAATTGTCCGAAGACGCACGACACTGGCAATGTTCGAGACCATACATTTTTTATGGCGAGTTGAATGGAACATTCAGAAAATATCAAATATCTTAAAATAAAATATGTAAAATATGGAAGTACATAATTTCTAGCTATTACCCTATTACCTCTAGATGTAGTTCTTTGGTCGCTACAAAAATTCGATTGCTCATTTCGAAGTTTGCCTGTCCAATTGAGTCTTTGCGGAATACAAAGTCATTTCCCTTATAGAAGGTATCTGACGTAAAACCACTGTGACGTCATGAAATTGGTATAGAAAGTATAGAAACGTCGATTTCATACCGTCATTTCCCAGACTTTTAGGACTGTTTCCATAGAATTTGATGACGTCATAATCAGTCTACGTCAGATACCGTCTCAAATGGGAAGTAACTCTGGTTTTCGAAAATGGCGAATATGGTTGGTTCATTCTTGACTTTGACATTTCCAATTGATTACCTTTTACCTATCTAGTCATAGGCGGATTTCGCACGTTTGTATTTGTTTTTGTGGCTGATCTGGCGCGCAGTCCCTGGATACCTGGTCCTAGAGCCTTTCGGGGGTTCAAAATTGCTTGTTAATAAATACTTACGTAAATATACACAACACAATTCCGTCTTTTCGATTTTACATTCCTGCGTTCGATTTGTGCAGGTATATGACGTAAAAGCATTGTGACGTCATTAAACTCCTTTGAAAACGTCATATATGTAATCCTGTTACCCTGAATTTCGTGCTGGTTTCCATAGAATTTGATGACGTCACAATGCGTTGACGTCAGATACCTGCACAAATGGGAAGTAACTCTTTATTTCGAAAAGACCGAATTGACTCATAAACTACAATTAGTACTTCTTCTATTGTATGCTCCATAGACACGCTATGTAATTGTCCGAAATCTCGTGTGTTGATGCCATATAAAAACGCATTTTATTATTGGAATTCAACATGCTCAATGCAACCATGTTTGTTACTACTGATTAATTTATGATAGCACATCAGCTAACTTAATCCTTTAAAAAAGACATTTAAAACCTAGTAATTGACTATTCATTGCTAATATTTAACAAGTCCACTGACAATGTACAAGCCCATATTCTAGTTCATCAGAGTGTACTAATTGTAGTTAAGAAGTAAAAGATCCAGGGAATCTAATTTTAAACTAAATCTGATATTTTTAGACGTGAAGGAATTCTTATCATCTTTGTTACATAGAAATAAACATATCAAATTATCACAACCTCTAATTAAGAATTCAATAATTCGCTTATCGACGTAGGTGCGGCTCAGTGTTTTCTTTGCCCAACAATCAAATCGAAGAAATATTAAAATCATCTCTTCTCTATGTTTTTGTATTGATGCTTTTGAGCAATTAGCTCAGAGCTACATGTAAGAAATAGATATCTTATCTACTTTGAAAATACTTAAATATGAACATTTTAATTGCCAATCTACAAGTTGAAATTGATTCACATAATTATGTTAATTTGCTGTTTAGGGAAATGTTGCTTGCAATTCAAAATCAGCAGTTATATTTGTGTAATCTTCGTTGATGGGACATTTTGTGGACCTTTGTACCATTGTATGTCTTCGTAGATTCTTAATTAAGATATTAAATTACACTACTCGTAAATATTTGTTACACAACGCGATGGAATTATTCCCTCTGCCACCTGGGGACTGCTTTGATGTTACATTCCAGATGTCAATTTTTGTAAAGATGGTAGGCAAAGTTCTACGTCTAAGACTCATTTTCCCATGAGCAAAATCAATTGTTATCCCCTCGCAAGTCTTTTGCAAAAGGGATATAGCATCGCTGTCGTGTGTCTGTATGTGTGTTTGTTTATTTGTGTGTTTGTTTGTTTGTTAGGGAGGGTGTGTGTGTGTGTGTGTCCGGATTCTTGTGAACAGCATAGAAGACAAAGTAATAATCATAGAAACATCAAACCTTACACAAATGATTCCTATGGGGATTGGTAGAACCCTATTGATTTTCAAGGCCAAAGGTCAAACTTCAAGGTCATTGTGACTTATGCTTAAAAATCCTTGTGAACAGCATAGATCACAAAGCAATCATCATACTAGAAGCATCAAACCTTCCACAAATTATCCCTATGGGGAGAGAATTAACCCTCTCAATTAGCAAGGTCAAGGTTCAAAGTTCATTGTCATCGTGGACTTAGGCTTAAAGACTTATGCATAAATGAAAAAGCAATCATCATAGAAACATGAAACCATCCAAAAATGTTTTCCATGGAGAGAAGATAAACCCTATTGCAGGATCACCAATCCTTCCACAATGTTCCAATGAGGAGAGGATAAACCCTATTGATATTCAAGGTCAAGGGTTACAGGTCAGGGTCACTATAGACTTGATTTCAATATCAGGTTGCTGATTAAATAGGAGATGCATTTGCAAGGGGTTGCTACGTTTACTTTGCTTTTATTTCTTTAAACAGTGCACGAGTTTCATATATTGTTTTCATTTTCGTGCTTAAACATCGACGGCGGGTGCGGCTAGCCAACAGGAGATGCTTACTCCTCCCGGGCACCTGGTCCCACCTCTAGCTTGCTAGAGGTCCGTCGATGCTTAATTTTGTGCTCTTTTGAGAGTGCTGTTGAGATTTTCGTCAGGATCTTCTTTAACTCATTTGTGTCACAACTATGCCCTTTGCCGTGTGGAGCTCGTAAAAAAGTTCCCCGCGAGGGGTTTGACAGTAAGTGTTTTGAATATATTTCCCTGACATTGTCGCCATAGCACTTTCTATATAGACAACGTCAGACAGTGCACGAGTTTCATATATTGTTTTCATTTTCGTGCTTAAACATCGACTGCGGGTGCGGCTAGCCAACATGGGATGCTTACTCCTCCCGGGCACCTGGTCCCACCTCTAGCTTGCTAGAGGTCCGTCGATGCTTAATTTTGTGCTCTATTGTGAGTGCTGTTGATATTTTCGTCAGGATCTTCTTTAACTCATTTAGAATCTAAAATTTCTCAAGTATCAGTCTATTCCTTATATGGTACCCATTGCATAAGATATCCATTGTTAAAAATACGGATGTTAAACGTCTTCAAATTCATTAGCATTATTTAAGAACAGATAAATTTGCAGCATGGACCTGACATGTACGTTTCAGGTAATAAACCATCGTCAGTGATCCTCAATCTAAACAATGTAATATCGGCAAAGAGTATAAAAAATGTTATTTTCAAAAATGTACCGAAAGACGTAGCAGGATGGGTTGGATGTGATGCAACAGGATCCACGTTTTAGAAGTATCAAGAAATTTTGATAACAGAAATTTAGAATGGGTTAAAGAGACGATCTACCGAAATTGATAGAACTTGGCTACATGTGCCCTCGGGGACTCCTGGCCCACTAGGAGTGACACTCACCAAGTGGTACAGATGTTAAACGTCTTCAAATTCAAGATCATCATTTAAGAACATTTGGCAAAATGTGAAACATGTAAATATATTTATATGTTTTATAATCTAATTATTTCCGCAGTGTCTGTATAACGCCCATACAAACGTACGGAGCGAAATTTTATCTAATATGAACATATGCATAGCCTATAGGAGAGCGCAACTGTTGTATTTATACTTTTATTTAATATGGATTCTCTGTAAAAACCTAAGACAGCTGGCCACGACATATCATGGATTTTGATGAAACTTTCTGTAATTATCATACTTAATGTAAAAACAATAAAAACAAACCGATATTGTTATATTTGAAGAACGGTTGCCAGGGTAATGGGGTCAATCTATTTGACATCCCCATAAATATGAGAGATAAGACATATTGTGTCATTCTGTTGCCATGGAAACCATGGTCAAAATTTACTTTATGAACACAAAAACTTTTCTTTGTAAGTTCAACTCTAACAAGAATAACTTTTTCGGGGGAGGGGGTTATCAGGTAGTTTTTGATATTCAGTCAAATTATGTGAAAATTTAGCAAAAATAAGGTCTAATTTTAGGGTCATTTTTGGCCTGTTTTTGATTATTTTGAAGGTTGAAAACCATTATTTGGTGAATGTTATGGGTATTTAACATCATCTTGCCAAAATAAATGTCTATAGCTGGAAAAAAATCAAGAAATAAGATTTATGGTGAAACTCACCATTTTGTCGTGAATGCCAATTAAAATCCGTTGCTATAGCAACTTGGAATTCATCTTACCATATACCGCATATTTAAAAACATTGTTTTTCCTCATGTTTGAGTCCTATGATTATGAAATAGCATACCTGTATACAAATTATATTTATCATTATCAATTGACCTTCAAATCATTTCAAGATTATCTGTCCAAATCTCAAGGTCATTTCTAACTTTAGACTAAAATTCTGGTCCACGTGTCTGGTCCACGTTGCCAATTTATCTGTTCTTAAATGATGCTATTCATTTTGAAGACGTTTATATTAAGACAAAAATCAGGATTTCCAATTAATTTAAATTGATTTATCTAACTTATTTCATTAGATATTTTGATTCTAAATATTTACAGTTGAACAACCGATCAAAAGAAGTAGAATTCATCGCAATTTTGTTAAATTGTATTTTACTTCTATGTATGACATACTTTCAAAAGAGCATAAAATTGAGATTTTCTAAAATTTTCTCGTAAAATATGTGACATTTTTTGGGGTCTTCATTGGACTTTGATCAATGTGATACTCATCCCAACAAATAATGCATTTATCATACTTTTACCAATAATTAATTGTTTTGCCAAGGTTCCATACTGTTTACTGTCTCTTTTTAGTGAAAAACCACAAAATTTGGCCTGAAAATAGCAAATATTTTTTCAATGACCTTGAAAATTGAGCAAATGACCTTGACATTTTCTCAAGGTCATGATAGCATCAAATGGTCTTTAATCAGCTACATACCAAGTCTTGTTACGATAGCAGGCATACATCCGTAGAAATTAGCTTTTTACTTATGACAGGTATTTACACCTTCGTACCAAATGTTGCCATGGTAACCTATTTCAAAGGCATGTAAACAGAAAAATCTCACTTCTAGATAAATTTCCTTCGATTCCCATAAAGTCCTAGGATAATACTCTTCAGGAAATAGTCAACTGTATTTCAAATCTTGTGCAATTGCATTATTACTCTTGTCAAAAGTAAGTAAAATATAGGTAAAATAAGGCCTAAATTGACCGAAAATGGCTCATTTTGAATAAGCAATTTTTCTTGAAATTGAAGCAAAGGGGTAGGGCCACGAGACCCCTAAATCGGCCCTTGATTTTTCTCTTAAGGAATACTTGATATCTCTCATGAATATACACGAATGTTTACCGCTTTTCATGAAAAGAATAATATCACCAAACAATGTGCCATTTAACTGTAATGACGTCATGAAGTGACGTCATTTTGACGTTATTGACAAAATATGGCAAAAAATGCTGGGAATTTTGTCTTCTGTCATAGAATTCAATGTGGCCGCATGCGTTAACTGAGATAAAACGTTTATGACAAAAGGATATAATGACAATCTTTCATATATAAACTTTCCATCATAGTTAATGCATGAGGCCAGTGCTTATTTAATAGAAATATTGAGTTTTTGCATCAATTTCGCCGAATATGACCTATTTTGGTGTTTTCAAAGGGCTAAAATGTGTTGATAACAGCAATGTTTACGAAAAGTAGATTCGTGATTTAGTAGAGAACGTTTCAAAATGTAAAACAACAGTTAAAATTCTATGAAGTACAACGTTCAAAATTTATCAAAATTAGGGCCAATATCGGGCTTCGTGGCCCTACCCCTTTACATGAAACACAGAAAGAAGGAGCATCAAAAAATCAAATGTATTAACTTAAGAGGATTTAAATAATCTTTTCGGAAAATTACATGTACATTCAACATTTGTTTCCATGGTAACGGGATGCATAAAAATGCCTTGTTTAAATGTGTTTTTAAACAAAACCTTGGTTACCATGGCAACGGAACGTCGGAGAAAAAAATGGAAGGTCAATTCGTTCTGAGGACATCATATTTACCTTATACACAAAAAATATCCAAAATCTGAAACATGTCGTGGACAAACATGTCTGATTTTTTAGGTTTTTACATAGAATCCATATTAAATATCCCTAATTACTTATTTCTAAATAACATTTATTCAAAACAAAATTCTACTGTAACACATTATCAAATGTTATGTATATTCCATTATCACTGGAGACTATCTTGGCGTCTATGTGTCAAAAGCTACTGTATGCGTAGCTCACTTCAGAAATCTGAAAATTGAAGTTTTCTCTACTTTGTCGGCATATTTTCCGATTAAAATTTATGTAGGGGGATATATCTCAAACTCTCATTACTAACGGTGTATGATATATGTCTGTTCGACCAATACTATGTTCACAGGGAAAGAAAATAATTTCAGTAGGGGAGATTTTTAGCTTAATTTTAGCATGACGTCGTCGACGTTCTCCATAGACTCAGTGTTAAATATCGCCGACATCGCGCTAAAACTAACATAGAAAACTTCCTATCTAAAAATATTTTCTTTCATTGTAAGCGTAGCATCGTTAGTTGTGAGACTTCGAGATCTATCCCCCTATGTAAATTTTGATAGCAAATTTTCCGATAAAGTAGAGAAAATCTCAATTTTCCGATTTCATAAGTGAGCTGCGCGGACAGTAGGTCACCCACTTACAAGTACACTTCTAAGAAGTGTGATGTAGAAGGTTGATTACGCGTCATTCCAGACGAAGTTCAAGGACGAACTGCACTGCTGTATGCAGAAAAATGTTTGGATGAGCGAATCTAGGCATTAGTGGATCAAATATTCGATACTTAGGATGAAAATTTGATCTACTTGTGTGACTAATCAACAGTGAATCTATCTTTGCTTCTTGCGAAATCATAATACCAGAACGATTTTGAGTATGAGCGAATTTTGAGCCATGCTAGGTAAGTGAATATAATATATACATTTATGTACCTTTTCCGAGTTGTTCTCGACTTATGCATTATTCTAATTACTTCCAGAAGAACCGAAGTTTGTGTAGAACCAGAGCTACCCACAATATTGTGCTGATAAGATATCATATCATAAGGCATTACAAATCCAGGGCACTGCAATTTTTCTTGCAACGTCATTTTCATCACAAAGAATATCCATGTACATAAATAGTTGTTTATACTTGTAGTTGTAAGGTACATGTAGTTTGGGGATTAAAGACGAAAGGGCGTAAAGTTTAAATGGGACGGTTAATTCTTGTGTCGTAACGTCTACTTGAAATCAATCTACTTCCTCTTCCTCCTTTACGCACAGGGGCACTCATTCAAAAGTCACTTCCTGTTTTGAAACAACATTTATGTAGCAGAAAGTACAGTGACGGTGGTACGTAAAGAGGAGAGACCTATTTTTCCTTTTTTGAGACATTTCTATTTATGAGTTCGCTGCGCTCTCTATAACTGTATAGGCGATGTCGCCTATTATGACGTCACAAACGTCAAGCGGCGCTACGTTAGGCCTTTTCAAAGATTACGTCGCCAGTTTTGAACTTGAACATCAACAATGCTTATATAACTTCAATTGCAAAATAAACTAGATAATTAAATAGTAATTTAATGAAATCATCAGAAATGACTGTAATAACTTCTCCGTCTATCGACGTATAGACAAAAACCGATGCATAAACAAAATAAAATCCGCTTCGCGGATAATATAGTTTGTGCATCGGTTTTGGTCTATACATCGATAGAAAGAAAAAATATTTCAATCATTTCTTAAATCCAATTCTGGTGTACAAATGTATGTTTTTGAGCAACAAACGTAAAATATAAATTTAATAGATCGATTATATTAAAACCTCCCCCTTTTTCAGACAGTTTTTCCAGGATTGATCATCCCCCCCCCCTTCCCCGTGATACAGCATGACGCGTGGATATTATCTTTATATCAGAGGTTCTATTATTCATGAAAAAGTAAATGCTGTATCACAATACACAATACAACAACAACAATATATTGTTTTATAATAGCATATGAAGAAAGTTATTATCTTTTGACCTCGTTTTCCATTGATCAGAATAATAAATTTGATTAAAATATTTTCAAGTACACTTATTTATATTTTTTCAGTTTTTAGGTGGACATTTTTATTCATGAAATCCGACGTGTTTCTTAACTTCAAAATTTTGAACTTAGCATTCTCCGTATACAAATTTACTTTATTATGAAATTTAAATTATTTTAATCTTAATTGCTTTTGAGATACCGCATTTCCCTCTTTACCTTAAAATCGATAAAAATCAAATTTGTTTTAATGTAAGCAGACTGTGTCGAAATTTGAATTCACAACATTTTTCATGCATTTCGCATGTTTATCTAGATACAACCAAACACTACTTAAGGTATCTGATGCACAATAGGGCATTTTTCCATGCTTGGTAAGGTACTATAAACTATATATTTTTTGAAAGGTTATAATGCCCACTGCTCAGAAATAATAATTTTGGGGCCAGAAAAACAAAGGGGAATAACTGATGAAGCATTTAAATTGTCTATTTTCTCTATATTACATGTGCAAAAGAACAAAGTTGTACAAGAGTTTTCCCCATTGATTTTTAAGACCCAGGAGTCTTATTTCTGTACTCAGGACATCATTACCTTCAGAAAACAAATAGTTTATAGTACCTTACCAGGAATAAAATTTACCATACTTTACAATGGAGATTATTAAAACGCAATGTAAAATGACTCTGTTCTACAACGGATACCTTAATGAATTCCGTACCTTGTTTCATCAGAAACACATAAGTTCAATTGAATGCGTTCGTTATAATTGCGATAATAAGCAAATAAAACCAAACGAATTTGAGATAAATTGGCTATGTGCGTATAGCTCTTGAGAATGGTATGTACAATTAGCTTCCATTGACCGAACATCTCTTATAAGGCTTTATAACTTTTCATGAAAAGTGGCATAGCGCAGGAAAAAATCTCATAACGCATTCGCAGGAAATGTTTCAACAAAAAAATCCTTACACGGTATATCGCTGATACCGGAAGTATTACCGACTCGTAACGCATTAAAGATACGTGAGCGTATTTCGACGAAACAAAATAATTGAATACCAATATAAAAAAATAGAAAAACGAATCATACGATAACCATAAGTGAGAACTTTCTATTGTGGCTTTCGTAAGTCCAGAGACAACATTTTCCTTTAAACCAGAAACGGACGATTCTTTGCTATATAAAATAGTGTGGAATTTCATGAAACACATCAAAGGATGATCACTTTTCTTGACATTCAAAAACACTTTCGTTATTTCTATAAATGCAAACATTTCGATTCCCATCAATTATAATATGTCTGGTCCATGTTGCCAATTTATCTGTTCTTAAATGATGCTATTCAATTTGAAGACGTTTACATTCAAGTAATTGATATAATGGTTATTTAGAAAATTTGACTAGTGTACATTTCTAAGCATCTAGACGATTTTATTTTTTATGGTGACTTTCCAAATATTTAAAAGATTTTGAAATGGTATTTGTAAGTGGTTTGAATATTTTTCCCTGACATGGTCGCCATAACACTTTCTACATAGATATAACCTCAGATAGTGCATGCATTTTATATATTGTTTTCATTTTCGTGCATGAACATCGACGGCGGGTGCGTCTAGCCAACAAGGGATGCTTACTCTTCCCGTACACCTGGCCCCACCTCTAGCTTGCTAGGGGTCCGTCGATGCTCAATTTTGTGCTCTATTGTGAGTGTTCTTGAGCTTATCGTCAGGATCTTCTTTAACTCATTTGAGTGTAATTCGTACATTTTGAGCAGAATGCACATATAGGAAATCTCAAACAATTCACGCTTTGAGACAATTTTTACGAGACAAGTTGCTTGAGTCTGCATTCCCATGTCCAACAAGGGTATTCAAACCACAAAAAAATTCCTTCATTGCAAGCAATTCTTTTTACGAAAACACTTCAAAATATACCTCTTGTTTCAAGGTATCTATCATAAAGCTATCATAGAATTAAGCTTTTTTATGTCCAATGATAATGCTAAGAAATGACACGGCAAATTTGTTACAAATGCATTTAGCATACTGTGACTTCGGGGTTGTTTTCGAATTTAATTTGTTTTGCCAGGCACGAAAACGATGATGGAATAAAGACGAAAAAAAAAAACATATAGCAAACTATATAATGTACATTTCCAAAGAATAATGACTATGTGGAATTTCATAATTTGAAAAAAAAAGACTTACCTGAATGGAATTATTCATATTTTCGAGTACCTTTTTTCATTCAAATGTGCTAACTAATGTTTGTCACATCTTCTACGATCAGAGACACTGACGATCTATATAAGTCAAATAAACACGCACAAGAAAATATGACGCCTTAAGTAAGATAATTGGAGATAGATCAATCCATCCAATGAAAGATCAGCTCATGGAATGTATACTAGTATATATTTACAATATTATTTGCTGGTGTTGTTGCTTATAAATGCGGCATTGTTTACCTTATTTTATTTTAATTCATTTTGTTCTGCAATTAGAAAATGTGGTTTTGATGAATGTGGTTTACCTGGCAATAGAGTTGGACACGAAATTTTTCTCTAGTTCTACTAAAGTAGATCATGAAATAAGTTGATGTAATATTTCTACCGTATATCTTAAAAGAGGCTCGTAAAATAATCCCCGCGACGGGTCTGACAGTAAGTGCTTTTAATGTGGGTCCCTGCTCAAAGAATTAACAGATGAAATTTGTATTTTAGGGTTTTTTCCTAAACACTATGGTCCAAATGAGAAATAAAACACAGACATAGAATATCTGATATGTTTTTTATCAAAGATACAGTACATTATAGAAAGGTACCCTTGCACATTAAGATTGAGGAATATCAAATATCCAACATATGCTTTTGAACCCTCCTAATTCAGTTATGATAACAATATGTTTATTTGTTTTATTTTATTTTATGATAACAAGCCATACAGAAGAAATGTAACACATAAAATTAAATTCAAACATAAATCTGAGCATGATAAGTCTCCAAACATAAGGGTAACCCCTTATAATTTCATGACACTTTTTATCAATAATATATACTAAATCCAACTCTTAACAGAAAAAAAAAAACAGATGAATTTTTTTCGTTTTGCATTATTTCATATAATTATGTACTATGTAGATGAAGAAAAAAACACATACAGGTACACAGTTTTATAAATGATCAAGTTATGGCTCCAAACATAAGGGTACCCCTTTATGATTTCATCGCAATTTCAACTAAGAATATATAGTATATCCCA
This sequence comes from Pinctada fucata, assembly GCA_028142955.1. Taxonomy (NCBI): domain Eukaryota; kingdom Metazoa; phylum Mollusca; class Bivalvia; order Pterioida; family Pteriidae; genus Pinctada; species Pinctada fucata. The sequence goes on from AP027106.1 coordinate 48,021,133, forward strand.
CTTTTTTGCATAGAATACCTGATGGAAGTTCTTCATTTTGCATTATTTCATATTATAATGTATATACATTGTGAAAAAATCAAATACAGGTATACAGCTTTATAAATTATCAAGATGTCGCTCCAAAGTTAAGGGTACCCCATTACACTTTCATCGCTTTTTCAACTAAGAATATAACGGTATACTATATCCATCTTTTTGCATAAAATACCTGATGGAAGTTGTTCATATTGCATAATTTCATACGATAATGTCCATAGATGAAGAAAAATCACATACAGGTATACATTTTTATAAATGATCAAGATATCGCTCAAAACATACTGCATAGAAGAAAAAAACTTTAACGGTTCGAGTAGGGACCCACCTTAATGTCTTTCCCTGACGTGGTCACCATAGCACTTTCTATATAGACATTGCCTCAGACAGTTCATGTTTTAACATATTGTTTTCATTTTCGTGCATGAACATCGACGGCGGGTGCGGCTAGCCAAATAGGGGATGCTTACTCCTCCCGGACACCTGGTCCCTCCTCTACTGTCTTTTTCCTGTGACGTCGTGACGCTCTCTATAGGCTCAATGTTGAACTCGGCGATGTCATGCTGAAATTTAACATTGAAACGACCTATCTAAAATCTATTTTGTCTGTATAATGTTATTGCATAAACCCTTGACCATGTAACATATACCAAAATATACGACTAAGCGGGACCTATTCAATGATATATTTTATTTTAATTGTTGCATGAAAAAAATATCAAAATCTCGTTTATCCAGTTTCCGAAGTGAGCCGCGCGAACAATAACTTGCTAGGGGTCCGTCGATGCTCAATTTGGTGCTCTATTGTGAGTGATGTTGAGATTGTTGTCAGGATCTTCTTAACTCATTTGTAGTGTCATTCCATCGATTCATTATTTTGATTAAGATAGAATTCTCTTTTGTTATGTATCTGAATTTCGTCCCTTGAAATGTCAATATGAGGTGATCTCAGTCATACCTTACATCATTCATGATCCCAAAATAATTACATATCAGCTTTGCAGTATGGTGAACCGTTGTATAAAATGAAAAACTGAAAGGAAGGTATACATGTATGCGATTAGCCGATTTACGATACAAGTTGAAATAAGTATAGCAGATTTTACAAAGAAAAACGAGTTTCCTACATTGTTGGCAGAAAGCCGCCTCCTACATGTTTGAAAATTTTTGAACATGCTGCAACAGTAGTAGATGGTTCGGAACTTCGGATTATGTGTTGTTTAGAGGCACATTAAGCTATAGACATTCTGATGAACCGAAGTCATATAATGGTGCCTTCGTGTATGTATTATTACAGAGTTTATAAATGATTACGTTTTGTCAAAAGTAAGCAGATCCAATTTTGAATAGAGTAAGCTCAAGGCCGCAGTGAACAAAAGTGGACTATCAAAAACAATAGGAGTTGGTTCAGGGTTGTTTATCTCAAGTTGTTTCGTTATCATACGATCATATTTGATTTTATTGTAAGGGGGGGTGAGATGTCTCGTTACTACTGACGAGGATTTAATATCAATAACAAGTGTCTAGTACAATAGAATTGGTACTATAGAACATGTATTTAGATATTGACAATTTCAACCCCTACTGTCCGCGCGGCTCACTTCGGAAACTGGATAAAAGCGATTTTGACTATTTCATCATGCAGAACTTTGAATAAAATTGATACCATTCAGTAGATCTCGCTTAGTCGTAAATTTTGGTATAAGTTATATGATAGTCAGTGCACGCAATCAAAATTGATAGACAAAACAAATTTTAGATGGGCCATTGTCGTGACGCTCTCCATAGGCTCAATGTTAACTCGGCGACGTCTCGCTGAAATTTAGCATTGAAAACGCCCCATCTAAAACTAATGCTGTCTGTAAAATTTGATTGCTTAAACCCTCGACCATGTAACATATAACAAAATTTACGAATAAGCAAGATATATTCAATGATATAGATTTTATCTTTTTTTTGGCATGACATAGTTATCAAAATCGCGTTTATCCAGTTTCCGATGTGAGCCGCGGGAACAGTAGGTTGGTATCGTTGCCGGTAGACTGTGAGTCCCCAAGGATATCGCTCGTCTAGATTTAGTGTTTACGCATTACATTGAAATATATGCTTAATTTTCTGTCATCAAATTAGACCTAGATTTATAAAGCCAAGGGGTTTTCATACTCATTGTATAGCTCTGTCCTTAGCTGGGGTTTCGGTATAATGTTTTCGGTCATGTTTAGATTAAAGCTTCTCCTTACGCCTACCCACCAACGACTTTTTGGCCTTATTTTCACTTACATACGCTTCTGAATACACCCTACACAAAATTTGGAACCGCTTATTTTAGCAAGAGAAAAATTAGTCTATATTGTGGATGGCGCCAGGAAAATTCACTTTGGCTTTATTCGACCTGTTTGACATTAAGTACTACTGACGGGGATCTAATATCCGAAACACGTGTCTAGTACAGTAAAATTGGTACAACTATAAAACGTAAGTTTCAATATGGACAATTATGCAGCGACATTTTCCGATTCAATATGCGATTCATATTGAAATATATCACTGTCGCCAGTCCGTCAAACTAGGTTTTGTAAGAACCATGCAGAGCTTTGAGAAATTGTTGTATCACAGTATACAGTCTCTACTCAGATTTCTTTTCAACACTTCTTTTCAATAACAGATTTTCCAGTGAATTCATCACGTGCTAAAACATCAAAGTTGTGTCCTTAATTTGTAATTTTTCTCGCAGGGAACTGATTGATTAATATATCTTACGTGAAAAGACATAAATTAACAACTGGCTTAATTTTCTTCTCAAACGAAGCATTTTATTGTTGTCATCGACTAAGTCAGCAAAGGCAATAATAGTTTACAGACCTTGTGTAGCTTACAAGTGTCTTTGCATTTCATTCGTCTGGTAAGCCGTGGTCACAGTAGCACATGGTCATTTGGAGTTTTGAACCATATTGCTAATGCAAATCTTAGCATAAATAAATGGAAAAACATATTAGGTTTTGGATTCCTTTTAGTTGTTACTTACTTTGATACTGTAGTTGCATCAGATAGAAACATTCATGTGATATAACGAATATGTTTATCTTTGCGAATTAGTACGGCACGTTTTAACAGCGCCTCTACAATGCATTCCGCGCCTGCACTGGATTCTGGGAATTGTTCATCAGATTAGTTGTCAGATCTTTAAGGAGCTGTGTTATTGTCTCCGTCTGTTTGTCCAATTTTTCATTCGCGTGAGAGAGTTTGCTCTTTTTCCAGAATTTACGAACCTTTCGATTGTGAATTTTGGAATTTCATCTCGGCTTTGGTGTTTTGAATATTTTTTCCTGACATGGTCGCCATAGCACTTTTAATATAGACATAACCGCAGATAGTGCATGTATTATATATTGTTTTTATTTTCGTGCGTGAACGTCGACGGCGGATGTGGCTAGCCAACAGGGGATGCTTACTCCTGACGGGCACCTGGTCCCACCTCTAGCTTGCAAGAGGTCCGTCGATGTTCAGTTTGGTGCTCTATAGTGAGTGCTGTTGAGATTATCGTCAGGATTATCTTTAACTCATTTCATTCACTGATAGTACAAAATAACAGTTAACTAATTACCAGGATATTATAAATACATGCATCAGGGCTATTTTCGCGTGGGGGAAATTTCAACGAAGACGAATGATTCGCGAAGTACGCGAAAGTTACTCTCGCGCGAAAGTTAAAAAATTTTCTCGGGGATAGATTACACAGTCGGGAACGATGCATTACTGCCATGTCAACTAGCTACATTGAATCACGTTCATTTATATAGGACTTTCTTCATCCGAGGGTTTGAATCGGGAATAGTACATGAATAATTATACCTTTTTATCTCAGTGGCTGATTCAGAGCATGGGACGCCCATTACCTCTTGTTTTTCAAGGAAATTTATCATTTAGCGTGGATCAAGAGTGATGGTTAGGGGGAGGGGGTAAGATCGCGCCTGGAATTGCAAAGATTGCTTATTTTTTCCTAGCATTTGCGTGAATAAACGGCTGGAAACCCCCCCCCCCCCCCTCCTCCCCCCCCCCCCCCCCTGGACTGACTTCTCTGCCCTTTGCAAACTTTTCTTGATCCGGCCTTTCCTTAGAAAATCCTGAACATTTTGAATACAACACTAGTATTTTGATGTATTTGCTGTACAACACGTTGTTAAATCTCCCTTTGAATACTGATCAAGTGCGCAAGTCTTTTAATTGTAATGTTGACGTCAGCTCTCTAAGAATGGAAATTCCCAACCTTTTTGTTTTACCAAAATCAATTGTAATATGGAAATATCTCTTTGTTCAAGTCGCAATCTATTTTGAACATATAAAATCTTCGTTACAGTACATAATTGAATATCGAATTCATATTTTATTTTTACGAAATTATCGGAAGACAGTTTCTATCCTCTGTCCTCTGAATATGTCTTGAATATATCAATAACGACTTTGCGATTTAAATATTTAAGAAGTAACACTTAGTCTAGCTCGTCGTGGGTTATTGTCCAGTAAATCCAAGAGTCACATGAACCAATAAAATCATCAACGACCCTCGAAGCGGCGATGTGGTAATTTGATTGGTTCATGCGACGAGGAGAATTACTAGACAATAAACAACGGCTAGCTTGTTTTCATTTTATTCTAATATTGTTCTGAAGACGGCAATGGGTGGAGGTTAGCGGACTTGAAGTTTGTTTGAGATTTTACACCAGGCGAGTTCTATAGCATGAAAATGGGCGGAGCTTAGCGGATTGGAAGTTTGCTGGAGATTTTACACTTGACACATTCTTTAGTACATATCGGGAGAACAGCTCAAGTTATCCGAATAATTTCACAGTGTACTATTGTGTCTTTGCGGAATACAGAGATTTTCCCCTTATTTGACGTAAAACCATAAAATGACATGTTAATGTATATTTTATACCGTTATTTCCCATACTTTTAGGACTGTCTCCATAGAATTTGATTACGTCATAATCAGTCTACGTTAGATACCGTCTCAAATGGGAAGTAACTCTGGTTTTCGAAAATAGCGAATAATGTGACAGATGGCCGTCCAGAATCGAAACGGTATATAAATTGATAATGTTGATTTATGTGAGGTCGTTTGTGTGCAATATCATCATTCCTGTTTCGTCTTTCTTCACCCTGCTTTGAGTTTTTGAATTTGGGTAATTCGGTGGTTTGCCGTGGGTATATTGCGACCGAATCTTGTTGGAGATCCCCTCTTTTCTTTTCTCTAGAAAATAATTTAAAGATGTCAAAAAAGTTTCAAAACAAAATATGTAAAAATTTACGACTATACCACATGAAGGCGCACCAAATAAAAAAGAAGTTGCGTTTGTGAAACACTTTTTCCCCCATAAGCTGTTGTCAGTATCAAAATTTAACGCATCGGTTCTTCATGACATTGTTATGTAAAAATTCTTGTGACAATGGAAAGAATTGGGTACACCCATAAAATCCATGTCACATACGATAAAAAAATATAAATGATTAATGCCATTTCTTTTGGAATTTTTTTTTTTCTTTTGCGTCCTCATGCTATTTGGTTTTGCACCCAAAGTCATAAAATTAAGGTTATAAAATCTTTTGCAGATTAAATGATTTTTCTACCTTTAAAGAGAAATTATGTAATTTTTGTATCCACTAAAAAATGTAAAGGTACTGCAATAATTCAAGACATTACATTTTCTATCCTTCTTTTGTTGGCTAAACTCTAGATCTCTTGCATATGTCATTTCGCGTAGTCATATCGTTCAAAATTGCAACTTTGTTTAAATATGCTTGTTTCTTTTTCTCCCTGGTTGACTGATATTCCTCTCAGTTTCAAAGGACGTAAAACAGAATAAAAACAAGAAATGGCATTACTCAAAGGTCAAAATCACAAGTCAATTACTTTATACCTATAGAAAAGGTACTGTTGTATTGAAAAGACAGACACAATCGGAGAGACAGTCAGAAAAAATACTAATGTGCACCAAACTAAGGTTCTTAGATTTATTTTTACTTCAATTTGTGAACATAATTTTACTCCCCTAAAATATGTAAAATTTCTAATTAGAAAATCGTTAAATACTTCCGTAATTTTAACGTAGGCAAGTTTGATTAACTGTATTTTATCCATTACTGAAAACAGACAAATTTGTTATGAACAGCAGTTCTAAATATATAGTAGAATTAATTAAACACCTATGGATTTGGTCATTATGAAAAATTCCATAAGAAACATGACTAATGGTGAGATACATGGCACTACCACGGTTCCTTAATAGTTCAGATATGAAAATATAATTATGCATCAACAGGTTTAATGTAATTACCGTATATTTCATTATTATTCTGTTTCACAATAACAAAAATGTATACCGATTACTTTCCTTTCTGTTCCAGGGCAAAGATCGGGTTAAAAAACCAACAAGTAATATCCGTCACGAAAATCTGTGATACTTCATGGAGATCATACGATTGCATTTAACTTTATAAATGATTCAGATGTTGGTTTGTCAGCAAAAGAGAGAATAAATTGTAATACTATGTCGTTTATATAAATATGAAAAAGTATAGAGGAAATTCACAAATAATGACGAAAACGTTATCTTCTGGTGCTGATTTAGCTTTTCTCCTATTGTGCATGTGTGTTGAGTCTTTCTACTTAGGAATTGGAATAATTATGCATTTGTCAATGTGTTAAAAAAATTAGATTTAAATGTGTTGATAGATCATATTAAAGTTTAATTTTAAATTCAATTGTGTTGATAAATTAAATTAAGGTTTAAATTTAAATGTAAATGTGCTGATAAATTATATTTTAGTTTAAATTTAAATTTAAATGTGTGACAAGTATTAGCTTTTACAAAAAGCTTGCCGGCAGTTAGCTGACATTGAATATTGTAAAATTCTAGTAAGAAAAAAAAATGGAATAAACGATTTTTGTTCCTGTTGACCAATCGCACATTTCCGGGCTTTTCCGTTTTATTTCCGATTCGAGCTACGGAAATTTCCGAGGATCTGTGATTGATGTAGGACGTATCGGTACAAAGACTTTTCGATGCATCTTTCGGAAGAAAATGCACTGATACGATATGACTTTCATTTGTCAAGTCATCTAGACTCTTGAGCCGATCTGATGAAAGTATCTTATGCACAGTTTCTGAGTAACCTTGACGAATATTTGCATATTTTGTAATTGTCCGCCAATCATATTGCAAAGAGTTATTTTATCCGTGCAAGTATGTCACAATTGATTACAGTATACCGGCAGTCATGACTGCCGGTAATAAATCATATTAAGCTGGTCGACCCATAACGAAAGAATGGATAGTGCGTAAGTACCTATTCCATCACATGACCAGAGGGCGCTACTGAAATGAATTTTGGCGGCTCCTGAAAATCACTTTGGCTGGAAGCAATTCACTTATCAGGATTTAATATCCGAAACACGCGTCTGTTGCATTATCAAATTGTTTGAAATTTTCTTCAAGAAGGCGTAGAGTTGAATCACTTCCGTATTATAACAATTTGTTTCATTATTCAACAAAACTTGACATTAATTCCAACTATTGTTTTCGAAAATATTTGAATTTAAGTTTTTGAGAAAACCACATCAATGTATATATTTTAGAAAGGCCTTGCCGAGACGGTCATAATGAATTTATTTAAGTAAAATCTGACTTGAAACAAAACGGTTTTTACAACTCTCAGTTCATCAGGTACGCTAGAGCTTGCTCCTATGTTTCGGACTTCCATGACAAAAATATACAAATTACAAAAAAAAACTTATCAGTCAAGGATTTAAATATCATAAACTTGTAAAAAAAATTAAAAATTGGAAATTGTACAATAATTATTTTGAACTTCTTTCGAAATTTGGGGCACTCCAGAATCAGAGCATGTATCTTTGGTAACTTCATCGCCTTCATTGTACGGTGACATTATAAACAAAATCAGAAGGATCAAAGGCAGATCAAACTTCAACCATAAATGTAAGAAAGTAGTCGGTCGCCTGCTTTACCGAGGATATGATCCTTAAGTCATCACAAAAACACTGGGCATGGTACTGGACCAATCTAAAGTTTTGTACAAGTGTCAATCCCAAAGTTGCACACTGGTGAACCGTGACGAGGGGACTCCATGATTGGCCTTGTGGAAATCTCGTCAGAGAAGACTGGGTCTTGATTCTCTGGCCTATCTGAAAGATGGTCAGACTTCTCGAGTGATTGATCTTTCAAGAGCTCGCTTCAGCCAGCAGAGCACAGACTGCCGGCCAACTTCATGGTATTTAAATTTTCTGTTATCAAAACAACCGAATATAGAGTATTATATTCCTAATGCCGTAACTGAATCAAATGTTGGTAATAGAGGAGAGAAACAAGAGCCCCATGGGGCACAACGCTTACCAGATAACCATGCACACTCTTACCACACTGACAATGCATAACGATAATTATTGTAGTTGTACTTTACACCATCTTTTTATATCCATTTCCATATTCATCTGTGCTTCTGTGGCCTCTACGTTTCGCGGTCTTGTTTGTGTGAGGTCATCTTACAGTGAGGATCGAGGTTGTTTTACACCACAATTGTACGTTCCTCGAGAACTCTGGGTAACTGGAGAAGTGAGAGGGTTGTGCGCACGTAATCCAGGATAACCACACCATTTGCTACTTGCGTGACAAAAGGCCGTCCAATGTTGGCACCGGTTGCCCATTGGTCTCGTCGGTTTATGTGTAGTCTTTTGTGTTTAATGTTTACATGTCGTGTGTCTCTTTTCCGTCTCGTGCTGTGCTCATCTTTTGTGTTTTTGCATCGGGTGTTTTGCTGTTGATGCTGCAACGGGGTCTTGTTGGAGATCTCCTCCCTTCTTTTACCAGTGCAAATCTAGATTAGGTACCATCAGGATCTGTAGCAATTCATGTAAGAAAGACAACTCTTACATATTTAGGAAAATAAATTCCCAAGAAAAAAAAATTGAAGGAAAAAACAATTAAAAAAGAGTTTAGAATCCTAAATGTGTCAAATATGCAGTAAATGAGTGCCTACCAAGTTTCATCAAAATCCCTATGTTGGTTCTGAAGAAGAAGTCCAATACGTATGAAAATCCCCCCCCCCCTCTTCTTCCTTGTATTACATATATCATGTATATTAAGATAAAAATTCATGAAAAATTTAAAAAATAATTTTTTTCACTCAAAGTAAATACAAAACCGCTGAAGAAGTATAATGTGACAAATATGCAGATTATGAGTGCACAAAATCACATATTAAATAGAGTTATTCAAAGAAAAAGTTAAAAAATGAGCATTTCTGAGAAAGTCTGAAAAGACGTCAAAAATAATAACACTTCTTTTCAAGACATCTCTTTAGATCATCCTGATGCTTTCGGTTTGTCAAAACGTGCTTCCGTACTGAAAAAGAAGTTTGTCAAAGCAAGGAGAAGTAAAAAATGTGATAAGTTTATGACAGACGGACCCCCGACACCACACTATATATAATCATACACAATTGTATACTCATGTAGCACCTATACTTTGTTCAATATTGGCTTCTAAAGGCAAAATCACTCAAGCAGAAAAAAGTAGGTCAAGGTCATTCTATGAAAGTTTGATCAGAGATACATCCACCATGTAAGTTTGGAATATGTAGCACTTATTCTTTGCTCAATATTGGCTTTTAAAGGCAAAATCACTCAAGTAGAAAAAGAAGGTCAGGGTCATTTTATGAAAGTTTTGATCCAAGATACATCCACCATGTAAGTTTGAAACATGTAGCACTTTTACTTTGCTCAATATTGGCTTTTAAAGGCAAAATCACTCATGCAGAAAAAGTAGGTCAAGGTCATTTTATGAAAGTTTGATCCAAGATACATCCACCATGTAAGTTTGGAACATGTAGCACTTATACTTTGCTCAATATTGGCTTTCAAAGGCAAAATCACTCAAGTAGAAAAAGTAGGTCAGGGTCATTTTATGAAAGTTTGATCCAAGATACATCCAACATGTAAGTTTGGAAAATGTAGCACTTATACTTTGCTCAATATATGTTTTTAAAGGCAAAATCACTCAAGCGGAAAAAGTAGGTCACGGTCATTTTATGAAAGTTTGATCAAAGATACATCCACCATGTAAGTATGGAACATGTAGCACTTATATTTTGCTTAATATTGGCCATTAAAGGCAATATTGCTATCTTAACATTTACCTTATCATCTTAACATTTGCCTTATCATTTGTAATAATTTAAAAAATTCCCATTCCAGGGCTACATCCCCATCTGGTAATATTAAATAAAGCCTGTGTTTGTGAAACACGAATGCCCCCGGTGGCATCTTTGTTAGTATGAACACTATTTTCTGTTAAGTACACGTATGTGAGGTCACTGGGTTAAAAGGTCAAAGGTCAAGGTCACGAGGTCGAAAATTTTGGTATCAATGGAAAGGTCTTGTCACAAGGAATACACATATGAAATATAAAAGCCCTATCACTTACCATTCAAAAGTTATGTCCAATGTTAAAGTTTTTGAAAAGTAGGTCAAAGGTCAAGGTCAAGGTCATGAGGTCAAAAATTTTGGTATCAATGGAAAGGTCTTGTCACAAGGAATACACATGTGAAATATGAAAGCCCTATCACTTCCCATTTAAAAGTTATGTCCAATGTTAAAGTTTTTGAAAAGTAGGTCAAAGGTCAAGGTCAAGGTCACGAGGTCAAAAATTTTGGTATCAATGGAAAGGTCTTGTCACAAGGAATACACATGTGAAATATGAAAGCCCTATCACTTCCCATTCAAAAGTTATGCCCAATGTTAAAGTTTTTGAAAAGTAGGTCAAAGGTCAAGGTCAAGGTCACGAGGTCAAAAATTTTGGTGTCAATGGAAAGGTCTTGTCACAAGGAATACACATGTGAAATATGAAAGCCCTATCACTTCCCATTCAAAAGTTATGCCCAATGTTAAAGTTTTTGAAAAGTAGGTCAAAGGTCAAAGGTCAAGGTCACGAGGTCAAAAATTTTGGTATCAATGGAAAGGTCTTGTCACAAGGAGTACACATGAGAAATATGAAAGCCCTATCACTTCCCATTCAAAAGTTATGCCCAATGTTAAAGTTTTTGAAAAGTAGGTCAAAGGTCAAGGTCAAGGTCACGAGGTCAAAAATTTTGGTATCAATGGAAAGGTCTTGTCACAAGGAATACACAAATATGAAATATGAAAGCCCTATCACTTCCCATTCAAAAGTTATGTCCAATGTTAAAGTTTTTCGGACAAACAGACAAACAGACAAACAGACAAACAGATAAACAGACAAACAGACGGACAGGCCAAAAACTATATGCCCCCGAATCTTTGATTCCGGGGGCATAAAAAAGTATAATTAAACATTAACAACAAAAAGAACCAACAAAATATGAATATAAGAGAGGAAATTGTGTGATCTTAACATTTACCTTATAAGTTATCGTCTTGTTCCGACTGCAATAGCTCTTTTGCACTAAAGTGCAGTCGAGCTAAAAATGAAAAAAAGAAGAAAACATTTTTGTTGGTACCACCAGGTTTTGAGCCCACTATCCTGGAGTCCATTGGGCATGCAAAACATACCATACATACAATTTAAAAAAAATCATTAAAAACCTAAAAGTTTTGTATTTTGACAAAATTCTTTCACAGTTTCATTTCTTACAATAAAAATTAAAAGAAAATGAGAAAAACCAGAAGTCTCTGACGAGACTGTAGCTCTCCTGGTTGTTTTGTTTTTTATTTGATTTTTATTTACTCATTGACAAGTGAGTAAGATACATACACATAAATATCAATTTCCATTTTTTAAGACCATAGGGAGCAATCATTCTAACAAATTAAAAGTAGCACAACAAAACACTGCAACTAGAATATCACTCATATAATTCATAATATCCAAGATAAAGTATTTAAAAAAAGAATGCCACACCCATTTCCCAAGATCCTAGGGGGGCAGGGACTGCTAGCTCAAATGAACTATCAATGACATAACAAAACTGACAGATCCATCTTATTGCATTAAGAATTACAACAACTCTCATTCATTAATAGCTTTGAAAGGTTGAAAGCACAATTATATAGGAAAAATGACCACACCTATTTTCTAAGACCCTGGGGATCAGGGGCTCAAACAAAATATCAGATGCACAACAAGAAGACAAACCAATCATATTGCAAATAGAATAAAGCCTCAATCATTTATAGTGTCAGAGGAGTTGCAAGCGCAAGATTACATAGAGTTATATACTAGGAGAAAATGACCACGCCCATTTCCTAAGACCCTTGGGCTCAAACAAAATATTAGTGCACAACAAGACCAGTGATAGAGCAATCATATTGCAAAAAGAATGAAGTTTCCATTATTAGAGGAGTTGCGAGCACAGGATTACATAGACTTATATAGGAGAAAATGACCACACCCATTTTCTAAGACCCTGTGGGTCAGGGGCTCAAACAAAATATCAGGTGCAAACTAGACCACAGACCCATCATATTGAAAAAAAGAATGAAGTATCTATCATTTATAGTGTCAGAGAAGTTGCGAGCTCAAGATAACATAGAGTTATATAGGAAAATGACCACACCCATTTTCTAAGACCCTAGGGGTCAGGGGCTCAAACAAAATATCAGGTGCACAACTACACTATGAACCCATAATATTGCAAAAAGAATGAAGTATCTATTATTTATAGTGTCAGAGGAATTGGAACACTAGATTTACATAGAGTTATAAAGGAGAAAATGACCACACCCATTTTCTAAGACCCTGGGGGTCACAGGCTCAAACAAAATATCAGGTGCACATCTAGACTACAGATCCATCATATTGCAAAAAGAATGAAGTCTCTATCATTTATAGTGTCAGAGGAGTTGCAAGCAAAAGATTACAGAGTTATATAGGAGAAAATGACCACACCTATTTTCTAAGACCCTGGCGGTCAGGGGCTCAAACAAAATATCAGGTGCACACCTAGACTACAGATCCATCATATTGAAAAAAAGAATGAAGTGTCTAACATTTATAGTGCTAGAGGAGTTGCAAGCCAAGATGTAACATAGTTATATAGGAGAAAATGACCACATCCATTTTCCAAGACCCTGGGGGTCAGGGGCTCAAACAAAATGTCAGGTGCACAACTAGACCACAGACCCATCATATTGCAAAAAGAATCAAGCCTCTATCATTCATAGTGTCAGAGGAGTTGCAAGCACAAGATTTCATAGATTTTCATGACCACGCCCATTTTTTAAGACCCTGGGGGTCAAGGGCTGAAACCAAATGTCAGGTGCACAAATAGATTACAGACCCATCATATTGTAAAAAGAATCAAGTCTCTATCATTAATAGTGTCAGAGGAGTTGTGAACACAAGATTTAATAGATTTTCATGACCACGCCCATTTTCTAAGACCCTGGGGGTCAGGGGCTGAAACCAAATGTCAGGTGCACAACAAGACCACATACCAAGTAAGATGCAAAAAAAATTAGCTTTCTATCTCCTATGGTTTCAAAGGAGTTGCGAGCACAAGAATTGTTTACGGACGGACGGACGGACGAACGCCGGGGTATCGCATAAGCTCGACTGGTCAGAGACCAGTAGAGCTAAAAACTGAAAAAGGGAAAAAAAATTTTTTTGGTCCTGCCAGGATTCAACCCACTACCCTGGAGTCCATACAAACCTATCAACAATCTTTTAAAAAGTCCTTAAAAATCTTACCATGCTAAAAGAGCATATTTTGACAAAATTCTTTCACAGTTGCATTTTTTTACTAGAAATATCAAAAAGTATATAGCAATTTCAGGGGAGAAGTTGAAAAATGTTAAAAATGACCATCCCCCCTTCCTTTTATGCAGTTAAAAAAAATCATAAAAAATTAAAAAAAAACTTTTCAGCAAAATTCTTTCACATAAGCATTCCTCTAGTATATCATGGCTTAAATGAACTAAATTGGGGCAGCAAATTTAGCCAAGAGAGAAAAGAATGAAAGAAATCTCAATTTTTGCATTAAAATAGCCAATTCGAAAAAGACGTCAAAAACGCATCAAAAATTAGTTATCGGATTTTAAGGAAATGAACAAACTTAAATAATACATCCTTCCTGATCACTCAGGTGCCATTAGTTTTTCAATCCATGCAGCGGTTCTCATGATTCTGGAGAAGATTTTTAAGAGGGGTACCCTCTGGGGCCTATTAGACCCCACCCTGGATCCACCCCTGAAGGGATCCGGTAGAAATGAACAAACTTGGTAGAGGCCCCTTAGTGCTTCATGCATACCAAATCTCATCAAAATCCTCCAAGCGGTTCAGGAGGAGATGTAAAAAAAACTTTAATGTAAAAATTTAACGGACGCCGAACAAACCCGTATGACAATAGCTCACTTTGCGCCTTCAGCTCAGGTGAGCTAAAAAGAAATTGACAGGGATCCGGCAGAAATGAACAAACTTGGTAGAGGACCCTTAGTGCTTCATGCATACCAAATCTCATCAAAATTTTCCAAGCGGCTCCGGAGGAGAAGTAAAAAAAATTTAATGTGAAAATTTAACGGGCGACGAACAAACCGGTATGACAATAGCTCACTTTGAGCCTTCAGCTCAGGTGACCTAAAAAAGGAATTGACAGCGTTCGAACTTCGGACCTTCAAGGTTCAAGGAAACACCTTTACTGACTGAGCTGTCAAGGATTACCTATTTGTATGATTCCTGTCCAAAATGGTACATGTATATATATGCTTTGCCTTGTCAACTACACAAAAGTAAGGATTACTTAGTCTAGTCTTAAATCATTTATTGATAAATTAATACATGAAGTTGGATGAATTTATGTATGCATGAATACATAAAACTTCATAACGTACGCAAATTTAGTACAAGTTTGGAAATCATACATTGTATTTATCTTCAAAGTCAATCTTATAGAGATTAGAATGCAAGAGAAGTGACTTAATCAATTTGCTTTCTTATCATTAACATAATTAATTTCAAAATTATGAGTTTTTTAAAACAAAATCATAATGATATATATCTGTTTTGGAGACATTACAAAATCATGAACTAATTCACGATGTTTTCAATCTCTTCGTCAATGGCTCCATTGTACTACATGTTAAGTCACTTTCACTTTCAGTTTCCATTTCCAATCCTGATGAAGTCACTTTGTATGCATTTGGCTTAGTTCCCGGCAAATCGGCATATTCGATGCAAACCACGTACGGTTCGCTACCGTCTTGCCCGCATTTCACGTTCACTATCGTAGCATTGTCGTTTTGTCCTAAGTCACTTGCTTGTATTTTATTGCCTACGGTATCATCCATACTTTGAATGTCTTTTGCCAAATCCTGGTCTATTTGTGTCAAAATTCCACTTTCCGTGTTTTCATTTTCAACATTCACTAGTTCTACTCCACAGTTATTTTCATCCTGAATTTGGCTCTGGTTTTCACTTTCACTTTGAATGTTCGTCAACTGTTCACTGTTAATTTTTGCTGTGTAACTACGTTTGATCTCCAGAAGCTGCTGATGTAACAGATCACGATGCTGGCTTTCCAGTTGCGATAAAAGTTTTTCTATATTTTTGTCGAGCGGTACACTGATTTGCCGTAGCAGCTGTTGCTCACGCTTTTGCAATGTATCCACCTCTACTTCAAGGGAAGCCACCTGGAAAAGCAAAAAATAAAGATTATCTACCTATCAAAGACTAAATATAATATTGATTGAAGGATCAATGACACCCATTAGCCTTTATTAACATAAAGCCTAAGGTATCTATTGAAAGCTTGTCTATTTATAAATTTTAGTGTATGGAAATTTTTAAGGGCATAACTCTGCGCATACATGTAATTAGGGCTGTCACGATTCACCACGGGTCTCGATTCACCGCGGATCTTGACAATGGTTTGATACACGATACAAGAAGAGGCAGTATCGTTGATTTACGGTTCATTTTTGGCATTTAGTTTTATCTTTTACAAATGAAACCTAAATTCCGTTTTGATCTGTTCATCTTGGTGTTCGAGCTATATCCGAGAAATGAATTGATACAATGATCCCTTAAAACACTGGGAACAATAATATACAGTTTACTCTCGTTTACTCAAACTCGGTTAACTCGAATTTCCGCTTAACTCAAACTGTTTTTAGAAGTCCCAATTCTTTTCCATTGATTTCTATACATTTTTACTCCTGATAACTGGAATTCCGATATCTTGAACTTTTCGTTAAGTCGAACTAATTATTAGGTCCCATAAGTCATTTTACATTGAAAATTTATCTCAATAAGTCGAATCATAAATTAATTTCAATTCTTAAACAAAATTAAATTCATTAAAAGGAGAACGGTGGATGGATAATTGATACTTCCTTGCCACGGGGTCATAAATACAAACATTAAAGATAACTTGGTCATTAAAAGTGGACAACACAAAAAATGCTTGTGAACGGTGATAGAGAAAGGGAAATAAGTCTTTCAGAAAATCAATTGCTGATCATGTACTGAATAGGTCGAACTCCTGATAAGTCGAACCATTTCTGATGGTCCCTTGAAGTTCGATTTATAGACAGTAGACTGTATTGACATTTTCAAAGATTCCTTGCATAAAATTGAGCAACATGACCATATTCAAACTTGACTTGTCTGATGTTCGAGTGAATATTGCTGTGTCTTTTTGCAATTTGTAGTTTTTGTCTAATGTTATTTAGTGTCGCTTTCTTGTGGGTTTGTTTTGCTGGGTGGGTGCAGGGTGGTCATGCTGGAGATCTTTCCCTTTTCTTTGTATTTCTTAGAGTAAAAGTTATATCTAAGAATTGATTTGATTCCTGTGACTGTTTTTCTTTAGATGTCCAGAAACAGCATGTGGGATTTACACCAGCATGTACGAACAGAAAGCAAGCAGCATCATAATTCACCCCCACCAAATACCACACGTCATTTCACACTAAATTAAGAAGTGAATAAATTACCTGTTGTTTTAATTGTTGAATCTCAGTTTTCATGTTCTGTTCTCCAGTTAGCTTCTCCACTAATAATTCCCGGTATTTTTGCTGCAGTTCCTCGAATCTATTATTAGAATTTTGGTGACTAGCTTGTTGTTCGAGGTCTTCGTAACCATTGCTTGGGCTACTACTGACGTCATGTTCTTTTTCCTCTTCTAAATTTACACCCTGAAATTGTAAAAGTTATGCCTGTTTGTAAAGATACAGTGTATCATCCTCCGATTCCTAAACTGCACATGGCACTAGAGCTGTAACGAGTCAGGAACTTTTCGATTTGGTTCGATTTCGATTTTAAAGTCTCGATTTGATCTTCTTCGATTCAAATTATTTATGGTAGAATTCTCCAAGATTATTTGATTTTTCCTTGAATTTGCACATTATGTGACATTGCTCACAATTGTACAAGGGTTACAGTACTTGTAGTGTTAAGAGGGTATGAGCGTGAACAAATCAAACGTAAACCGTATCGATGTCGTTAAGAAAACAAACTCTGAAAACTTACTGAACTAAAGGTTGCATATACCTCTAGATTAAAGAGCAATGCATTTCGAATGGCGAGCAATATATATCCTTGCTTACATCTAAAATACGCTTCTGTCACGACATTGTTTTACCCTTGGCATATAGTTTACGTCATCAACAGGAGTTTATTTGACGTCATACTGAATTATGACGTTGTAATATTTTTCCGTGAATTATTATGAAAGCGCTTTGTGTATTTTCTTTAGAAGTCCGGTAATTCAGTTTGTCTTATATTATTTCACGCCATGGCATATTTACGGAGCGGAATATTTTGATCGCGAATATATTGAGTAAGTTAATACTTCAAATTTATTCTTGCATAAAAAAGACACAAATAAATTCAAAAGAATAATTATACTTTATAGTTCAAGTTGACGATGCGGCGTTACTGACCACGTAATTTACCTCAAATATACTCATGTATCTTGAAAGTACTTTTCTTTCATTTACAAAAGGTATGTGTTAGGCCATGCAAAAAAAATTTTCTGGTTCTCAGATAATTGATCTAAAAAATATGGGTAGGTAGGTAGGGTTTTTATTTTTTGTTTTTATTTTCCGAAAACTACTTAAGCACAATTTTTTTATTCAGATATTATAGAGACTGTGATCTATAGTGACTATATTTGTTGTAAATGTTCACCATACTCAACTCTTCTCATTTTTACAGTGCCAAGAATGCTTCAGCCCAGTCTGCAATTTTAAAATTCACCTTCAAGCTGACAATCACTCGTTCCCCCCCCCCCCCCCCCCCCCCCGGGTCGCCATTTTGCATCTTGTGTACAATAACAAAGTACAGTACCGTAATCGTCCGAAAAAAAAGTCCGCAAGAGTAGATATCACGCAGGCAAAAAACTGCGCTGAAATTCGTGGAAAAAAATTCTAATCTAGTAAATAATACGCATTAAAAAAATCGAAATTTCGCCGATGTTTTCTCCCAAATTAAAAATATCAAAGAAACGGCCCGCTCGGTAATTTTTATTGTAATGACTTGAATTAGATACCGATTACAAAATAATCCATAGTACGATTGAAAGATTTAGGATTGACAGCCGTATTATGTATCAATTAACTGAACTGACCATTGAAATTTACCGTTAGAATAAACCTATTCGAGAAGATTTTACTTCCCCCTTCACCTGTCAAAAATGACAGATCAATTTCATGCTTGACCGCAACGCTACCGGTGAAGGCTATTTGTCTCCGTTCAACACCCCTCGGGGTAGACAGGTGTTTACACATATACAGGTATTTAACGTACATGCGCTTTTACGATCTGACCTTAGATGACCAGGTACCGTAAATACTTGGACAAATGTTATTGTAACGTGATTGTTTACTTACGCACGGACTGGTAGAGTGAATTAAAGTCAAATATACTTACAAAATTGATCTATTGACGAATTATCTGTTCAGAAAATTAATAGAAAATTATATTTATCAGCATGAGAAATCTGGCGGGCGGCGGCTATTTTTTTCCCTTCCTACGATAAAAACGTCTCGTCGGGAGGAATTTTGGGCGCGCGGCGGTGTCTAAGAACCAGGACTTTTTTTTTATATGGCCTTAATCTCTTTCCTATGTACATTTACATAAATTAGGATGTACATTTTTCATTGAAAACCTCATTTAATTTATTGAATTCCCTTTAAAGATAAAAATATCCAATAACCAGAATTAATGTATCGCAAGACTGAGACTAATTTTTTGCTACATGTATTTTCACTATGTACATATTACACATGCACCATCCATATTTATACCATTGAAAAATAAAGAGCAGGCAATAAAGTCTGTTCATATGATATACATGTCAATATCTAAAAACTTAATTCATATATGATACATGTACATGTAGGTACATAACCAAAACATAAGAAGTGTGCACATGTATGTCTACTATTTTGGAATCGCAAAAAAAGTATACTGGAGAACAAAAATTTTACCCGACAATCTCAAAATTCAATTCTTGTGAAATATTCTAGTGATACAGTATAATTCCCCTTACTTCACTAGTTATGACTTGTGTGGTATAAGTTTCCTCCCCTCTGTCCAGGGGATCTTCTTGTATTATCATGATGTGATGACCCTGGGCCTCAGAAGAATGCACCGTTTCATTGGCTGCCACAGACACGCCTATCGTGCCGTCTGCCGCTTTGTGACTGGTCAGGCTGACTTGACCACTAGGGCTTGCCAACAGACCTACAATTTTTAAGAAGAACTTAAAATGCAAATTACATTAATTTTGTATTTGCAACAGAAACTTCTGATTTAATCAAGATGCAATCAGGGATCAGAAAATCCAAACCGTGTCGTACAGACCTTAGGCTAGTGTTTTTGAGAACATTTTACATGTAGATATTTTGCGGATACAGTGTATATGCTTCAGAAACTTCTGATTTAATTAGAACAGTTAAACCTATCCCCAGATGTGATCAGGGTCAACAAAATCCAATCCAAGTGTCTAGGATTAGCTTGGATCATGACGAGCCTTATCGAGTCATGGACAAAAGCAAATCCTTTCAAAGTGAAAGAAAATAGTTTTAGATAGGGAGTTTTTTATGTTAATTTTAGCGTAACGTGGCCGACGTTTAAGATTGAGTCTATAGAGATTATCGACGACGTCACGCTAAAATTATCATTGAAATCTCCCCATCTAAAACAATTTTCTTTCACTGTGAGCGTAGTATTGGTCGTACAGAAATATATCATACACTGTTAGTTATGAGAGTTCGAGATCTATCCTCCTACATGTTAATTTTAATCAGAAAATATGCCGACAAAGAAGAGAAAACTTCAATTTTCCAATTTCTGAAGTGAGCTGCGCGGACAGTAATGTTTCATTTTGTGACAATGAAAATATTGTAAATTTTATGTTAAGAAAAATCTTAGTATATAAGACCCAAGGACCGCTTCACCTTATGGAAACAATTTGAAAAATACATGTACATGAAATTCATCATAAAAGATTTATATTGGTTCCCTACTTTGTCCTTGAGATAGACTAGTTGACATGACAGCCTGTGTGAGAGCTGAATGAATGGGTAACGGTGTCTGCTCCACAGTGCCTGTGTAAAAAATATAGAGTATTGTAAGCAACATGTACTAAGTCAATGAAAAGGAAAATCTCACCAAATGTCTTTTATTCACCAAAATAAGCATGACTGACTAAGGCACCGCATTTAGAAATTGCTGTCCAGAAGGTTCATGCTTTATAGCAGCAGTATTTGACACTTTGTTTTTCTTCAGAATAATGCGTTCTTTCACTATCTACTGAGCGGGACATAAAAATTTACATGAGTGACGGAAATTTTGTCTTTTCCCGAGTGTACGGTAGCAGAACGAGGATAAAGATGTTAAAGTTTCGTCATGAGTGTAAATGTTTATGTCTAACTCAGTACAAAGTGAAAGAATCTATTTCTTCTTCCACGAAACATAAGAAAAAAGTTAATTCAATTAACCTTTCATGCCATCTAATGCCATGCTTTCTGATGACGTTACTGTGATGTCACAATAAGATACTCTTTAATCATTGGTCAATGTGTAGCCTTTGAGACAACTTAATGTGTCTCTGAGGGTACGAGCAAAACTGGCGAAGAAGAAATGTTCTACATGTAAATCCTGTATAAAGCTGACGTACAGAATCAATTGTGGCATTAGTATGATTATAAGAAAAATATATGTATGTGAATCAAAGAACCAGGTACCTTTCAGTGGTATATGACCCATAGCCTGTGCACTCTCTTGGTAAGCTGTATTTGCCATTTTATTGATTTCCTAAAAAAAGATATGAAATAATAAATGCAAGTATTCTATTCAAGCATTAACAATAAATAAAAGCAAGACTTCTGCAAACAGCATAATTTACAAATGAATGTACATGTATATCATGCTCATTGTAAGATTCTACTAAAGCTGTGACCTTTACCTTCTGACATTTCACCTTAACCATCTGATGTCTGACCTTGACCCATTGATGTTTGACCTTGAGTTTTTTATGTCTGGCCTGAACTTTCCGATGAATGACCTTGACATTCTGACATCTTATCTTGACACTCTAATTTCTGATCTTGACATTATGTCTGACTGAACATTCTGACATCTGACTTTGATAATAGATAGTGATCTACCTCCTACATTCTTTACCCTTGGTTGAAATAAAAAGATTCAAGGATAAAGGTATCACCTACACCATGCCTCCACATCTTTTAATTTGTTCAGTTGACTATTACCTTGACCTTTGACCATAGAAAACAATAGGAACTTCCTAGAGCTGTGACCTTGACTTTTGATTTTCAAATATCAATAAGGTTTTTCCTCTTGTCATATGGTGATCTTTTGCAAAAAGTTTAAAAGGCGTAACAACGCCATAACACATGAATAATATCTTTCTAAAAATAACTTTGTACAGCAAGATATCAATGTTAATTTTTCAAAGGAATGGTTCACAACGTAATAAATCTCTACCTGTGCGATTTGAATCTGGAAGGTGGTTTGTGGATTCCTAAAGTGTGTTTTATAATGTTTGATTGCCTCATCGCGTCTGTTGAAGCCATTACGACATCTATAACAATGCCAGTGGGCACCTTTAAATTTCTTCTCTCCCTTGATGATTCCCACAATGTCACAGTGATCGCAGCATCGGAGAATTTTCAATCCTAAAATGAGTCAAATATTAGTTACTTACATGTACATATGTATATATTGGTATAACATGTAAATATCCAAAAGTGGTTGAACCATGTAATAACTGTAAAAACAAGAGCCCCAGGGGGCACAACGCTCACCTGATACCCATGCACGCTCTAATTGACATACTGCTATATGAATACTGATAGTGCCAGTACCGGGATTTTAGCCCACAACCTTTCTAAAAACATTTTTGCCGGATGCAGAGAAGTTTTTTTTTCAGACAACCTTTAAAAGTACAAACAAGAAAAAATAGTCACATTTCAAAACAATAACTTTTTTTAAGTCATATGCCCAACTAGTATAGTTCAATTATGCAACATCAAAAATAAAATCATATTGTAAAATCCCACTTTAATGCGCAGCAGAAAAAGAATAAAACAAGGAAATGATTTCATAAATTAAGTTTATTTAAAACTGAACGACCATACCTTTCATTATTGATAGCTAGCATGCCAGAAATTATAAAGCCTGACAGGCTGTGTTTGTGAAACGAGAATGCCCCCGGCGGCATCTTTGTTAGTATAAACGCCATTTTCTGTTAAGTATGTGAGAGGTCAGGGTCAGCGTAATATTGGTATCTATGGAAATATCTTGTCACAAGGAATACACATGTAAAATATGAAAGCCCTATCACTAACCAATCAAAAGTTATGCGCAATGTTTAAGTTTTTGAGAAGTACGTCAAAGGTCAAGGTTATGGTCACGAGGTCAAAATTTTGGTATCAATGGAAAGGTATTGTCACAAGGAATACACAAAACCAAGTAAGTATAAAATAATAAGTGACATTAGAAATGTAAATTTTAGTTCAGATCTCTCTGTTCTTATAGAGACAATAAATCTATATTCAATAATAAAATTTGAACTATTTCACCAAATAACTTTGATTTATATCCAAGGATAGCCCATTTAAGCTTTTACAAAGCTTATTTCCAAAGACACTCACTAGGACTTTTACAATATTTTTTTTTTTTTTGAAGATGAATTAAAATGGAATATTTTCATACACTTGAATCTTTAAGACTTGACTTACCACTGCAATAACTTTTTCCCTTGCAACCCCCTCCAAATCAAATTTTTCTGACTATTAATGCAAACAACTCATACCCCCCCCCCCCCCCGCATTTGCAGATATATCTTTGTATGCAATAGTCGCTCAGAGCGAAATATTACTTATAGTCCTAATATTGAATTTCTATGGGATATTTAACCAAATCAGCATGCAGCAAGTAACATGTCACACTACGTATATGAATACATAGCCGTAGGCCTAGATCCAACTCGAAAACATGTTTATACATCAAAATAATTTAAACCTAGGAATTGATTACTTCAAGAACTATACCATCATGTATTTGTTTTAACATAACAGTGTTACTAATCTAATTTATGTGAAAAATCGCTGACTTACCTTCACAGCGCTTCGTTGTTTCGGTACGTATATTGAAAGTGAAAGTACTTTCTATGCCTCCCGGTGGGGGCGCTGCGGACACGTGAACATATTGTGCTATTTTTAGAGTCGGCGATCCCTCTTGATATACGTCGAAGGTGTAACTAGGGTTAATCATTTTAGCAGGGAATCCCTTCCCTTTTGACTGGTGAACCGGGCTGAATAGAAGGTGTCACCTCATTGGACATAACTATTGAAAATTTAAAAATAGCACATAAAATCAATGTATGATTCCCTGCTGTCTGTAGAAATTGAGTTTTGAACATGATTTTGCCTTATATGTAATCAATAGATCGATTTGAAAATATATAAAAATTAGCAAATTTTCAATTCGGAAGGAGGGGTCATTAAACAAGTGAATTTTGCAGAAAAGGTATGCATGACCCCCTTTTTTCTTTCGTTTTTATACGTGCCAAAGATGACCTAGGCCAAAAATATTCCTTAAAAATCTAAAAGTGGATATCTTGACAAAATTCTTTCACTTGTAGGGTACCATGCATGAGTACCTCATATCTACAAAATGTCATGACAATCTGAAGAGTGGTTATAGAAAAGAAGCAGAAAATGTATGAAAATCACCCCCCCCTTCCTTTTTACATAAGAAAAAAATTCATAAAAAATCAAAAAAATAAATTTTAAGCATAAAATGCATATCAAAGCATTAAGTAAGTTAAATATGATAAATATGTAGTAAATGAGTGTGTAAAATCATACACTTATTGAGTTATTTAAAGAAATAGTGCAAAAATGTGCATTTCTGACTAAGTCCGAAAAGACGTCAAAAACGCGTCAAAAATTTGACTTCGAAGTGGAACCAAAAATAACAACACTTCTTAAGACATCTCTCTAGATCATCCTGATGCTTTCGGTTTGTCGATACATGCTTCGGTTCTGAAGAAGAAGTTTGTCAAAGGAGGGTACCCCCCGTGACCTACTTTTTGCTGTGGTGGCGCCACCTGTTGACAGATCCGGACGAAAAACAACAACACTTGTAGGGGACCATGAGTACTTCATACCTACCAAGTTTCATCAAAATCCCTTCAGCCGTTCTGGAGAAGAAGTTTAAAATGTGAAAAGTTTACGACGACGACGGACGACGACGACGACGACGACGACGCCGACGACGACGCCGGACGACGGACGACGGACGCAACACTATGACAATAGCTCACTTGAGCCTATGGCTCAGGTGAGCTAAAAAGGGAAAAAAATTTTTGTCGGGATCCCGTCGGGGTTTGAAGCCGATCCCCATGGGTCCATTGGGCATGGAAAACATACATTATACCTATGTACAATCTTAAAAAATATTCCTTAAAAATCTAAAAGTGGATATCTTGACAAAATTCTTTCACTTGTAGGGTACCATGCATGAGTACCTCATATCTACAAAATGTCATGACAATCTGAAGAGTGGTTATAGAAAAGAAGCAGAAAATGTATGAAAATCACCCCCCCCCCCCCTTCCTTTTTACATAAGAAAAAAATTCATAAAAAATCAAAAAAATAAATTTTAAGCATAAAATGCATATCAAAGCATTAAGTAAGTTAAATATGATAAATATGTAGTAAATGAGTGTGTAAAATCATACACTTATTGAGTTATTTAAAGAAATAGTGCAAAAATGTGCATTTCTGACTAAGTCCGAAAAGACGTCAAAAACGCGTCAAAAATTTGACTGCGAAGTGGAACCAAAAATAACAACACTTCTTAAGACATCTCTCTAGATCATCCTGATGCTTTCGGTTTGTCGATACATGCTTCGGTTCTGAAGAAGAAGTTTGTCAAAGGAGGGTACCCCCCGTGACCTACTTTTTGCTGTGGTGGCGCCACCTGTTGACAGATCCGGACGAAAAACAACAACACTTGTAGGGGACCATGAGTACTTCATACCTACCAAGTTTCATCAAAATCCCTTCAGCCGTTCTGGAGAAGAAGTTTAAAATGTGAAAAGTTTACGACGACGACGGACGACGACGACGACGACGACGACGCCGACGACGACGCCGGACGACGGACGACGGACGCAACACTATGACAATAGCTCACTTGAGCCTATGGCTCAGGTGAGCTAAAAAGGGAAAAAAATTTTTGTCGGGATCCCGTCGGGGTTTGAAGCCGATCCCCATGGGTCCATTGGGCATGGAAAACATACATTATACCTATGTACAATCTTAAAAAATATTCCTTAAAAATCTAAAAGTGGATATCTTGACAAAATTCTTTCACTTGTAGGGTACCATGCATGAGTACCTCATATCTACAAAATGTCATGACAATCTGAAGAGTGGTTATAGAAAAGAAGCAGAAAATGTATGAAAATCACCCCCCCCCCCTTCCTTTTTACATAAGAAAAAAATTCATAAAAAATCAAAAAAATAAATTTTAAGCATAAAATGCATATCAAAGCATTAAGTAAGTTAAATATGATAAATATGTAGTAAATGAGTGTGTAAAATCATACACTTATTGAGTTATTTAAAGAAATAGTGCAAAAATGTGCATTTCTGACTAAGTCCGAAAAGACGTCAAAAACGCGTCAAAAATTTGACTGCGAAGTGGAACCAAAAATAACAACACTTCTTAAGACATCTCTCTAGATCATCCTGATGCTTTCGGTTTGTCGATACATGCTTCGGTTCTGAAGAAGAAGTTGGTCAAAGGAGGGTACCCCCCGTGACCTACTTTTTGCTGTGGTGGCGCCACCTGTTGACAGATCCGGACGAAAAACAACAACACTTGTAGGGGACCATGAGTACTTCATACCTACCAAGTTTCATCAAAATCCCTTCAGCCGTTCTGGAGAAGAAGTTTAAAATGTGAAAAGTTTACGACGACGACGGACGACGACGACGACGACGCCGACGACGACGCCGGACGCCGGACGACGGACGCAACACTATGACAATAGCTCACTTGAGCCTATGGCTCAGGTGAGCTAAAAAGGGAAAAAAATTTTTGTCGGGATCCCGTCGGGGTTTGAAGCCGATCCCCATGGGTCCATTGGGCATGGAAAACATACATTATACCTATGTACAATCTTAAAAAATATTCCTTAAAAATCTAAAAGTGGATATCTTGACAAAATTCTTTCACTTGTAGGGTACCATGCATGAGTACCTCATATCTACAAAATGTCATGACAATCTGAAGAGTGGTTATAGAAAAGAAGCAGAAAATGTATGAAAATCACCCCCCCCCCTTCCTTTTTACATAAGAAAAAAATTCATAAAAAATCAAAAAAATAAATTTTAAGCATAAAATGCATATCAAAGCATTAAGTAAGTTAAATATGATAAATATGTAGTAAATGAGTGTGTAAAATCATACACTTATTGAGTTATTTAAAGAAATAGTGCAAAAATGTGCATTTCTGACTAAGTCCGAAAAGACGTCAAAAACGCGTCAAAAATTTGACTTCGAAGTGGAACCAAAAATAACAACACTTCTTAAGACATCTCTCTAGATCATCCTGATGCTTTCGGTTTGTCGATACATGCTTCGGTTCTGAAGAAGAAGTTTGTCAAAGGAGGGTACCCCCCGTGACCTACTTTTTGCTGTGGTGGCGCCACCTGTTGACAGATCCGGACGAAAAACAACAACACTTGTAGGGGACCATGAGTACTTCATACCTACCAAGTTTCATCAAAATCCCTTCAGCCGTTCTGGAGAAGAAGTTTAAAATGTGAAAAGTTTACGACGACGACGGACGACGACGACGACGACGACGACGCCGACGACGACGCCGGACGACGGACGACGGACGCAACACTATGACAATAGCTCACTTGAGCCTATGGCTCAGGTGAGCTAAAAACTTTATCAATAGGCTTTTCTAGACACAAATGATAAATCAGTATGACTTCAATTGTACAATACTTCATGTACATGCATACATGTATACTTCAAGTTGTTTTTATCTTAATTTAAAAAAAATTCAATTAAACTTTATTTATTTTACAACGTTTAACAAGCAAGTTACACAACTTATATTCATCTCTCACTTTGGCTCAGATGTTGGCATGAGGGGGTCCAAGCAGCAGGAGGAAACCGGAGTACCCGGAAAAAAAAACTCCTACTGAGGCCTGGGTGGGGGACCACCTACCCTCCCACATAAGACCCTTCGCCGAATCTGTGATTCGAACCTGGGACCTTAGTGGTGAGAAGTGAGCGCGCTACCACTGCGCTCACCGGCTGGTCATCTTTTTATCTTATAAGGTAACAAGAGCTTGATTTTTTTTGGGGGGGGGGAGAGGGGGGGGCAAGAAAACTTAACCCTGTAAATTGCTTTCTTGACTCTCATGTAAGACTAAGACATTTTCCATACAGACTTATAAGAAGAAAATTATGTACTGCCTTAGCATCTCAAAAAAGAAAAATAATAACATCTCCAAATAAATAAATGAATTATTAATAAATAAATAACTTTGTACTTAACATACTGTCAGTCAAACTAATTGCAAATCTTACTTGAAGGTTTAAAAGAGCAACATTATAAGTAAAACGTAAATTGATGATAAATAATATTTCTTACTCAATGTTATGTAACATGTCTTACTATAATACTGAAATTTCCTAAAAAATAAAATTTTCTACTAAACATGCTGAAAGAGTGAAGAAGGAAATCATTTCTTATTGTAACTAATAGTATGTTGTACATTATTCCATATGCATTTTGACACATTACCAGCAAAGTCAATTCCTTTATCCACATGCTTCACTCGAAAATGTGCCTTTAGAATGACAGGGTCATGATATATGTCCGACTTGATGCAGAGTGGACAGTGCATATGGAAGATAGGGTCCGTACATGTGCTATCTACACATCGTTCCGGTTGGAAGTTACTCTCTGTTCCTTTAATACGAACACTTGGATGTGTCTACAATAAAATTAACAAGTTAAAAGTCATGTTTGTAAAACATTAATGCCCCCCTACCCCTTCTGTGATTAAAGTCTGTCACAACTTTATACTTGCATTGATACAACCTATGGGGGTATAAAGTAACAGTTTCATTTCAATACGTAACTCCACTCAAGAGATATTGAACAGAAACCCTGAAGTTTTGGTATTTTTCAAAGTGCAAAGGGGCATAACTCTGTCCAAATTTTTTTGATCGTACCTAAATATGAACTTGACCTAGATTTTCATTTGATGTGTCTGTATACAAAATTTCATTTTTATTTGTAACTCCACTCAAGAGATATTGAACGGAAACCCTGAAATTTTGGTATTTTTCGAGTGCAAGGGGCATTACTCTGTCAAAATTTTGTTGATTGGACCCAAATAAGAACTTGACCTAGATTGTCATTTGATGTATCCATATACAAAATTTCATTTCAATATGTAACTCCACTCAAGAGATATTGAATGGAAACCCTGAAATTTTGGTTTTTTTCGAAGTGCAAGGGGCATAACTCTGTCAAAATTTTGTTGATTGGACACAAATAAGAACTTGACCTAGATTGTCATTTGATGTATCCATATACAAAATTTCATTTCAATATGTAACTCCACTCAAGAGATATTGAACGGAAACCCTGAAATTTTGGTTTTTTTCGAAGTGCAAGGGGCATAACTCTGTCAAATTTTTTCCGATCGGACCTTAATACGAACTTGACCTAGATTTTCATTTGATGTGTCTGTATACAAAATTTCATATCAATATGTAACTCCATTCAAGAGATATTGAACGGAAACCCTGAAATTTTGGTATTTTTCGAAATGCAAGGGGCATAACTCTGTCAAAATTTTTTTGATCAGACCCAAATATGAACTTGACCTAGATTTTTGTTTGATGTGTCTGTATACAAAATTTCATTTCAATATGTGAATCCGCTCAAAAGATATTGAACGGAAACCCTGAAATTTTGGTATTTTTCGAAGTGCAAGGGGCATAACTCTGTCAAATTTTTTCGGATCGGACCTTAATACGAACTTGACCTAGATTTTCATTTGATGTGTCTGTATACAAAATTTCATATCAATATGTAACTCCATTCAAGAGATATTGAACGGAAACCCTGAAATTTTGGTATTTTTCGAAATGCAAGGGGCATAACTCTGTCAAAATTTTTTTGATCGGACCCAAATATGAACTTGACCTAGATTTTTGTTTGATGTGTCTGTATACAAAATTTCATTTCAATATGTGAATCCGCTCAAAAGATATTGAACGGAAACCCTGAAATTTTGGTATTTTTCGAAGTGCAAGGGGCATAACTCTGTCAAAATTTTTTCGATCGTACCTTAATACAAACTTGACCTGGATTTTCATTTGATGTGTCTGTATACAAAATTTCATTTCAATATGTAACTCCATTCAAGAGATATTGAACGGAAACCCTGAAATTTTGGTATTTTTCGAAATGCAAGGGGCATAACTCTGTCAAAATTTTTTTGATCGGACCCAAATATGAACTTGACCTAGATTTTTGTTTGATGTGTCTGTATACAAAATTTCATTTCAATATGTGAATCCGCTCAAAAGATATTGAACGGAAACCCTGAAATTTTGGTATTTTTCGAAGTGCAAGGGGCATAACTCTGTCAACATTTTTTCGATCGGACCTTAATACGAACTTGACCTGGATTTTCATTTGATGTGTCTGTATACAAAATTTCATTTCAATATGTAACTCCATTCAAGAGATATTGAACGGAAACCCTGAAATTTTGGTATTTTTCGAAATGCAAGGGGCATAACTCTGTCAAAATTTTGTTGATCGGACCCAAATATGAACTTGACCTAGATTTTCATTTGATGTGTCTGTATACAAAATTTCATTTCAATATGTGCATCCACTCAAGAGATATTGAACGGAAACCCTGAAATTTTGGTATTTTTCGAAATGCAAGGGGCATAACTCTGTCAAAATTTTTTTGATCGGACCCAAATATGAACTTGACCTAGATTTTTGTTTGATGTGTCTGTATACAAAATTTCATTTCAATATGTGAATCCATTCCAGAGATATTGAACGGAAACTGATGTTGCGGACCGACCGACAGACCGACCGACAGACCGACAGACCGACCGACAGCGGCAAACCTATATGTCCCCTCTTCTTCGAAGGGGGGCATAATAAATATGTATACTTCTACATGTATATGTCTACTAGGGCCAATTTAACGAATAGAATTCTACAGATCCTTTGAAAGTTTGTTTGGATTTTTGTCTTTTTTGCCCATCAGAGCATTCAACCCAATTATGTCATTCCATTGGAAACAGTACATGTAGCGTGTATTGAAACTTGTGATACAGATTATGTAAATATGATAAATAACTGTATAACCAGAAATTTTTGCAAGTATCAATTTTCATGATTTTATGGTAATTTAAAAAATAGGGCGTCTTTATTTTCATGAGTTCAATTTTTCGCGATTCCTTAATTACAAACTAATATGTACATATGATTGGCATGTTTTGTACTTTTTGTTATGGAAGTTTTAGGTATTTCTGTTATAAGAATACAATCAATTCACTTCTCTTCACGTTAAAGGAAAAGTGAAGAATGACACCTGTACAATAAGAACAAAATATAGCTGATATTATACAATTATTGACTGGGAATGAGGGCAATATATGATTTGTTGGACCTGAAGATAAAATATTGCCCGAGGCCGTAGTTCCCAGTCAATATTGTTTTGTTATACCTTTAGTTACATCAATACTACAGCAACGAACCGATTAACCTGGCATGTTTACATTCATTTTTGTCTATAAGAGAAAGAGCGCGGAAAAATAGGTAGAGCTAATAGCGTCATCAACAAACAACGTGACGTCACAAACAATTTACCGTTTATCAGTCAATATTTTTTCTAAATATTGCCCTAGGGCCAATATTGATGTAAATATTGACTGCTTGGTCAAATATTTGAATTTATAGGCATTTTTCCTATGGAGTTTTTATATAGAGATACTGATAAGGGTGTAAAGATCAAATTTATGTTATACCTTACCAAACACAATTTTTCGCGAGAATAATTTTTCACGATTCCAAATCACTCGCGAATTTAGCGAAATCGTGAAAATTTCTGGTTATACAGTAGTACATGTATTCTGGTGGGAAAACAGTTTGCATAATTTCCACAAGTGGAAAGCAGAATCTCCCTTGTTGAGTTGTTCCCTTCTTCATGTTCTTGAGTGGGGAAAGGTTGGGGTGTGTTTTCTACCTGTGAGGCTTTGACTACATGTCATGTTTAAGAGAAGTGCATGAACGTTGATGCGAAAAAGTCTATTCAATTCCATTAAGACTTTGTTCTTTAATATTAATTTATACATGTATGTAATGAAATATAAAGTTTATTATGACGCAAGAAAGCTAGCAGTCAAGAATACAAGTATTACCAGCAGCCACTTTTACGAATCTTTAGTGACTGAATTGACCCATTCAAAGTACACAGCCAATTGTGCCTCACATGAAATTCATATGAAATGGGCATCATGAAAGTTCATCATGTTCATGTGAAATTCATATAAAGGAGCAGATTCGGTAACATGGAAAATCAGCCTTAATTTTAGAGTGTTTTAGATTTCGATAGTATTTCGTATCAAGGAAGTTAAATGTGTGGTTGTTTGAAATACCAAATAAATATTTTAAAATACGCGCAATACACCGAAAGATATGGCTTCAAAGTCGGCTTAAAGTCGTAAAATGCAGCAAAAGCGTAAGAAATTGGCATAATTCTGGTCAAAATGTATGAAAATAAGTAGGGCGCCAGCCCTCACCCAAAATAATTTTCTTACAAATAGTTAGATTTGCAATTTATCTTTCGATCTACATAAAATTTATGTTGGGTAAGGGTTGGCACCTATACTACTTTCAAAGATTTATGCACAAAATATGGCTATTTTCCTTCATTTTCCGTCATGCAGAGCAAATGACTTCAAAATGTGACGTCATAACGAACGCACGTGACGTTTTGACAATGGAAAATATTTACTTTCTATTTTGCCAGGTATTTGAGATGAACATAAGAGATGCTGAATCATAATTTTCATAAAATTATTTTTCGATAAAAATTAGGGCCGATTTTGGGCGTTCGTGAACCTACCCCTTTTACATAATTTTTATGTGAAAAAAAATCACATGAATTTCACATGAATTTTACATCAGTTAAATTTCTTTGTGATCTTCATACAAAATTGACTTTACATGCAATTCATGTCAGAAACTTCATATGAATTTCATGTAAATTTCATGTTAGTGTCCGATTCACATAAATTTCATGTGAACTTTTACGTAAAATTCATGTAAATTTCACATGAATTTCATAAGAGGCTGTCGCTCAAACTATGATCAATAAAGTGACCATTTTCCAGAAAATATTCATGACCATTTTACACCTTGATTTTACATGTACTGTATATGCACAGACACCAGACATCACAATGTTTGGCAAAATTTTTAATTGTGACATCATATTTGATCGCACTGACCTAATGCATTGTCATATTTTCTATTTTGACATCACAATGATTGAATGAAAATATCGCCAAATTTTTGTGATGTCTTGTGTCTGTTAGCCCACTGAATCTACTGGAAAATCAGCGATAGATTGAGTGTCCAAAGTGTTGTCTAGTGATCTAAAGGGTGTACTGGATCGATAGCTTACTCTGAACTACGGTCTGTTTTCAGCCGTACAATAAATCAGTGTGTTAAATGAAGAAGCTATCAGGTTGACCTTTTAGTTCACTAAGTAATGCTCTCAGGACCTGTAAATTATCTGCATGATGGCTATTGTTGATTCCGGCTGGAACCTGTAATGACTTTACTAGGGACATCATTATCAGTCAGGGGTATAACTCATTTCAGTGATAAAATTTTATAACCGAAATCAGTTACTTTTCTTTCTATGAAAATCAGTAATGTAAAAGTAGGTCATGAAAAATAACTGATTTCTGCATATAAAAATTCCTATGGGAATTGCTTCATATTTATTCATTGGGTAAAGGATTATTTTACAAAATTTAAGGTATTGATGTATTAAGATGATACTGAACACTTGATTATCAGCAGGAAAAATCTGGATTAGAAGATTTAAGCAATACCAAAAAAATATAACCAAAAATGGTTATTTAAAAGTAACTTCTTTCAGTTATATTTATTTTTGACCCAGATTTTGCACAAAGATGATTTTATCCAGCTGTGACCTTAATTTATTTTTAAAGAGGCACCAATGTTGTATCTGATGAAGTCAAACTTTTCTGTACGCATTGGATGATATAATCGTATTTGACCTTGGAAAGTTTTGTAACCTGAACCAGTTATATTCTGGGTGATTCTATAAATATCTTGCAAGAAAAATAACTGATTTCAGTGACGAAAAATATAACTGAAATGAGTTATACCCCTGACTGATTATGAGCAGACAATTTTCACATTATACAGGCCAAGACCCGACGTAACTTTTGACTGTGACATTGAAACCACAGGAGCTCGATGTCATGGATCCGCATCCTCCTTCTCTTATCTTCATTTCACATTTTCAAGAATTTTCACTCTCAATTTTTTACAAATATCCAACAGACACCGCTTGATCTGCTATTCCATGAAACAAAATTATAATTATGATAATGTAATATTTTTTTGGCTGACCAATTAGAACGAAGGATACAAATATTGCCTGATCAATTTTTTTATCCTTTGTTCTGATTGGTCGGTTCTCCGAACTTTTGCCTTGCCTGTTTGGTTTGGTAGGGAGTTGAAATTGGCAAAAATGCAAAAACGAAGCGAGAAAAAAACGTGAGGTGGGTAGAGATAGTTAGTTTAATGTTTACTTAAGTTAAGTGTCACCTGCAAGAAAATCAATATTAAAGGTCTGTGCTGCAAAGGCCCAAAGCGGAGCTCGCATTTATGGTAACTCGTATATGTAAGTATGGGAAAATGCACGAGCAAAGAATGTACATATAAAAGTGACTCGATTCCATTAAACAACAGTGCAGGAGAACATAACTTGACAAATTCGCAATGGATAGAATTCTTCTTTTTTATGGCGTAATAAAATTAAGTGAAACTCGCCGAATTGTTCGTCTGAAAATCAGAAATTCAAGAGCAACTAATCCGCCATCTTTATCACTAATGATGACACAACGGTACGTAACTCTCCAGTATAACTGACGTCATCATTCCTCTATATGTGACGTCATCGTAGCAGTGCGCCCATTTTCACATGCAAGAATGGCACATAATTGTAGTAATGCAAGAAGGCAAAAGTAACACAAAACTGCCGCCATTTTCTAACACTTTTCGAGGATTTTCAGTGTATTAAACGAACAACATAGATATCATCGAAATAATTATGTAGTAAAGTGGAAAGATTTGAATTTTTTAAATGGATTTCAAGGTCACTAGAGAGGAAAGGGGGGGGGATTTCAGACTCCCTCGCTAATGATCTACGTCTATGTAAAGTAGATGGGACAGATTCAGATTTTTTTGCTGTGGAAAGGGGAGGTCCAGCTTGACCAACAGGGACAGGGCTTGAGATTCATAGAAATTCCAAAGGAGCAATACAGGCTCCTAGTTCTTGAATTCAACAGTCAGGGGTGCTACTTCAACAAGTAATTAAAAAAATTACCTTTTCAAGTAACTTTCTAATCACCTTCCTCTACATGATGGGAGTAATACATTTAGAAAATTAAAGAAGGAAACTCGTCCAAAGAGTGCTAGGCAATCAAACTACAATAAAAAGAAGAAGAAACCACTGTTTGCAAGCCAAGTAGCTCAGAGTGAAGACAGTGAGATATACACGGGTCGTGTGAAACGTGAAGACAGTGTTCTAAATATAACTGGTAAACCACCCACCGGGGCCAGGCCCACTAGTCTCAGACCAAGAATGAGCTTCAAGAAGCTGGCGAGACCAACAAAGACTGACAAGAGAGCCAAGAGTGACACTGCTATACCTGGTGCACCAAACCTGTTTATAGGATCAGGTACCCACTGTGCTAATTTTGCCTTCTAAAATGATTACCTCTAAAAGTAACTGATTTACTTGCGATGTCCATGCAACATATTACTTATACAAGTGATATACATAAAAAGTAAGGCAATGGATGGTTTGTAATGATTGTAGCATACACATTTAAAGTTCTCAAGCTTTTAATTGTTATAAGGGCTTCTCATATCAGTAATAATTGCTTCAGTAACAGAAATATCAAGGTTAAACCATTCCCTTAAAATTACTTGTTTAAGTAATATTTATTGAAAGGGGCTTATCTTTAAATGAAAGGAGTAAAGCTTTAAGCAATTATCGTAAATTATATTTTAATTTTATTTTTAAAAGGAAAGTCTGAATTTACAGGAAAAATTATTGCTATTGGGATGAAAATTCTGTTTAAAAATCTACAAGGTTACAAACTTGCACAAATTTGCAACTTTTTAAGTGAAATTCGGCTACAATTTTGGCTATCTTTCTTAACTCAAACAGTTTCTTCTGAGAAAGTTATTTCCTTTTGAAAGTAATGGAAGTGCTCTTGCCTTCTACTGCTGTATTTTCTTACTTGCCATAGGAAATAAGACATTATTTAACTTTTTATGTGAAATCATGGGTACATTTGATAATTACTTGTAGAAGTAATTTTTTTTATTACTTGTTGAAGTAGCACCCCTGACTGTTCAAGGAGCCCGTACCAAAAATCAAGGAGCCCGTAAATATTTAAGTTTCTTTTCTATTAATTACATAAGATACTTGTTGAAAGCATTTATTGTGAAAGACCATCTTTGACAGCAGTTTAAACACAACATTGAAGTAAATCATTTGGGTCCAAAAAAAAAGCTGACAATGTTTTACTTAGCCTAAAATATATGAGCGCCTCCCCCTCCCAAAAAACCTAAACAAGAAGCTTTCTATAACGCCATCCGACTCGTCAATAAAACGATGGTCCGTGCAATAAGTTGTGTGTTTGTTGATTAAGATCCATCACTATATTCAACCATATTAAAAACATAAACATTGACCAATTTGTTATTTATTCATTTGCATGAGCGAGACATCCTCTTTCTTATCTTGAAAAAAAACGACAATTATTATGTTATGTCAAAGACTGCGAGGTCGGGTATTATGATGAAAAAATCAAAATGTAATGAAATCTGATACAGCGTACATGTATTTCTATTTCTGATTTCCCGTCACGCTGAAACTTATACATGTATGACACGTGCCGGTCCACGCGATCTAGCGATGACATGTATGAGATGCATATGAATGTTTTCATGTTACGTTTGTTGGTCACTCGATAGATACAGTCAACGCAACACGTGCTATAAATGCACTATAGATTGACGTGCGCCGTAGAAGCCATTAACGTTTTCATCTCAGTTAAATTTAAAGCTTGAGGGGGGGGGGGGGGGCTACGTGATGTTTTACGTCTCGGGTTGAATACAGACGAGGCTAATTAACCGGATGTGCGTAAAATTAACGCCAAGGCGTACACATTTTTGGAAAAAAACGCATGGCGGTCGATGAAATGACATGGGGAGAACACTGGTCATTTTTTCTACTCGCCAAACGGGCGAGTTCAGACGAAAATCTAATCGCCCGGCGGCACTTTCACTCGCCATTGGTGAACGGGCGAGTGGGAATTTCGCCCTGAGGGAGGGATTCCTGGAATCCCAAGGTTATGATTTTGAAAAGTTTCGATTTTGAGATAAAGGTTTTACAAAATTTTTGGTGTCTATTTTCTTCGCTCGCTTTGCCTTGATACATATTATGGAAAAATTGTTGGACAACAGTTTTCATCCAGCTTCGTTCTGTAACAACCATAGTGGGGGTTTAGTCTCAGCGGCAGCAGTAGAGACTGGTTTATTTAGTCTACGTGGTTGTAGTGGTCCCTGAGTGATACGATATTTCAGTATGTGTTAATCATTTTAATGACTGAGCTATTGGTTGACCTTTAGCTCACTGTAGACTTGAGCCGAAGACAAGGAAATCGCAATTATCTACTAGCACTACACATAATTAAAATTTAAACTGAGGAAATTTGGACTAAACATAAAACGCAAACGCAGAACTTGATTGACTAATTTTGCGTAAAATAAACTTACAACAAATGTGCTCATTTTGAATCAATCAGTGTCGTATCTATGATAATCAAGGAAATCTTTAGCTTCAAATACAGGGGTCTGTGTTCTCGTCATCAAAAATGCTAATGCACCAAATCTGTGACGTCATTTGACCTCGAACTGTTCCACACTGAGGATGAGAAACACTCTTTGAATTTACATCAGATTTTTAGATTTGCAGAGAGAAGGGACATTTTCTATTTTAAATACAAGATGTGAAAAAGGTTATGCGACAGAAATATCACGTAAGCAGAAATATTTTGAATAATTTTTACCGCAAATTTAGATCGTCCCGCTTATTGACCTTTTGAAATACAATTCGTACTTTCATTTATTCGTTCTTTGAATGAATTGATGCTTTTTGTAATATTTTGTTTTTCGATCGATTACTTCATTGTTTTGATCTCTGCTTTCATTTATCATGTAAAGCACGTTTTTGTGTAGTTATTCGTACGAATATCTTCGATTATAGATCGCGATTTGCCGGTATTTACTGAAACATGAAAGAGGCATACAACGAAGTGACCCGGCATTTGTAGCACGTGTTGAAAATGGTCGAAATGAAACTAGACGTGCAAAGAAGCGATGTTGTCAAAGCAGTCGATGTTCTCTTGAAATTGGGAGAGAAAGACAAAGATTTTCTAAATGAACGTAGCAGAATTAATTTGACATTCTCTATGAAAAAAGTTCCTGATGTGGTAAACAAGGTTATTTCGATACCTCTACCCCATGGATTGGCAACACCAGAGTTGGATGTATGTCTTTTTGTAAAAGATCTGGACACGAAGAGCCGTGAGGTCGAAATGACTGAGGAACATGTTGTAGACCTGCTCCATGAAAAAGGTGTTAAGTGCGTTACAAAGGTTGTTCCTGTCAAAGCACTGAAACTAGAGTACAAGCCGTTCGAAGCAAAACGGAATCTCTCCAACATGTATGACATCTTCCTAGCTGATAAGAGAATATATGGAGCATTGCCACCTTTACTTGGAAAAGCCTTCTATGGAAGAAAGCGAGTGCCAGTTCAAGTAAATATGTTAGCGACAGATTTGAAGACGGAGATTGAAAACGCTATAAATAGCGGCAGTTGCACCATGAAGGGAAAAGGATCTTCTTGCATGGCAACAGTTGCGCATTCCAGATTAGATGCGGCACAGATTGTTGATAATGTGATGGAAGCTATTAATAGAATTGTCACTCAAATTCCAGGAGGAGCAGAAAATATCAGAAACTTTTACTTGAAAACTGACAAGTCCATGGCAATACCTGTATATGTGTCATTGACAGGTTCAAAGGATGTTGTCCTTCCTGCAAAACCGAAGAAGATGGACACCACAATAATTGAAGAAATTGATACAGTTGAGGATGGTAAAGTCCGTGTAAAACTGACAGGGGAAGTGGATTATGTAATGGAAGATGGGATTGTTCCTAGCGATGAACAGAGGAAAGCAATACGGAAAAAACTCAAATACAAAGCAAAGAGAATGAAAATTAAAAGGCTGAAAGAAAAGGCCTAAAATGAGTCAAATATTAGTTACTTACATGTACATATGTATACATTGGTATAACATGTAAATATCGAAAAGTGGTTGAACCATGTAAAAACTGTAAAAAACTTTATCAATAGGCTTTTCTAGACACAAATGATAAATCAGTATGACTTCAATTTTAGAACACTTCATGTACATGCATACATGTATACTTCAAGTTGTTTTTACCTTATTATAAAAAAAATTCAATTAAACTTTATTTATTTTACAACGTTTAACAAGCAAGTTACACAACTTATATTCATCTCTCACTTTGGCTTAGATGTTGGCATGAGGGGGTCCAAGGAGCAGGAGGAAACCGGAGTACCCGGAGAAAAACCTCCTGCCAAGGCCTGGGTGGGGGAACACCTACCCTCCCACATAAGACCCTTCGCCGAATCTGTGATTCGAACCTGGGACCTTAGTGGTGAGAAGTGAGCGCGCTACCACTGCGCTCACCGGCTGGTCATCTTTTTATCTTACAAGGTAACAAGAACTTGATTTTTTGGGGGGAGAGGGGGGGGGGCTTGAAAACTTAACCCTGTAAATTGCTTTCTTGACTCTCAAGTAAGACTAAGACATTTTCCATACAGACTTATAAGAAGAAAATTATGTACTGCCTTAGCATCTCAAAAAAGAAAAATAATAACATCTCCAAATAAATAAATGAATTATTAATAAATAAATAACTTTGTACTTAACATACTGTCACTCAAACTAATTGCAAATCTTACTTGAAGGTTTAAAAGAGCAACATTATAAGTAAAACGT
Source organism: Pinctada fucata (assembly GCA_028142955.1). Lineage (NCBI taxonomy): Eukaryota > Metazoa > Mollusca > Bivalvia > Pterioida > Pteriidae > Pinctada > Pinctada fucata. The sequence goes on from AP027106.1 coordinate 48,061,197, forward strand.
AAATTGATGATAAATAATATTTCTTACTCAATGGTATGTAACATGTCTTACTATAATACTGAAATTTCCTAAAAAACAAAATTTTCTACTAAACATGCTGAAAGAGTGAAGAAGGAAATCATTTCTTATTGTAACTAATAGTATGTTGTACATTATTCCATGTGCATTTTGACACATTACCAGCAAAGTCAATTCCTTTATCCACATGCTTCACTCGAAAATGTGCCTTTAGAATGACAGGGTCATGATATATGTCCGACTTGATGCAGAGTGGACAGTGCATATGGAAGATAGGGTCCGTACATGTGCTATCTACACATCGTTCCGGCTGGAAGTTACTCTCTGTTCCTTTAATACGAACACTTGGATGTGTCTACAATAAAATTAATAAATATGTATACTTCTACATGTATATGTCTACTAGGGCCAATTTAACGAATAGAATTCTACAGATCCTTTGAAAGTTTGTTTGGATTTTTGTCTTTTTTGCCCATCAGAGCATTCAATCCAATGATGTCATTCCATTGGAAACAGTACATGTAGCTTGTATTGAAACTTGTGATACAGATTATGTAAATATGATAAATAACCGTATAACCAGAAATGTTTGCAAGTATCAATTTTCGTGATTTTATGGTAATTTAAAAAATAGGGCGTCTTTATTTTCGTGAGTTCAATTTTTCGCGATTCCTTAATTACAAACAAATATGAACATATGATTGGCATGTTTTGTACTTTTTGTTATGGAAGTTTTAGGTATTTCTGTCATAAGAATACATGTACAATCAATTCACTTCTCTTCACGTTAAATCAGGATAAGCTCAAAATGCATCGAAGATGCAAAATGCCGAGTTGCAAAACTGGAATGTAAGTATGAATATGCAGACTAACATGAAATGTGTATGGTTTGTAACAACATTTTGTGGTCCTAAATGAAAATTTCTGGATCAAGAAATGGTCTTCTCTTTATTCTATATCAGCGTGTAATATATTTTCAACGATACAGATTTTCCTGTGACCTTGATCTTTGACCTTTTGACCCAAAAATTAATGGCAAGTTTCATTTCCTATAAGGTTGTTCATGTTACGTAATAGGAATAAAAAGTAAACAAGAATCTGTCAACAAGCATCTACACTCCAGCAAAATAATGGCGTGGTTGTTTACGTTCGTCGATCATCTCGAATAAAAGGGGTAAATTTAATCACATATTAAGGTTTCAAGAGTTGTCTCACATGAATTCCATAATTTTAATACGTAATTAAAATATAACGTGAAAGAGTTATATTTGCTAGACAGTCACAATTTTCAGCAGCATTGCGTAAAATTTCTGCTCATTGCGTACTTGAGATTTCTTCTTATAAAAACGTATTAATCATTCAACTTTATAGGAAAAATAACCTCCTATGTGTAAAAAATCTCTAAGAAATGCTACACGACTTTAAAAAAGGCACTGAAAAGTACATACCTTCTCGTCTTTTTGGTTTCATTCGCCTGTCTCCTTCTTGTTTAACACTGCGTAAGTAGTCCAAATATGGCGGGAAAACGTAATGAAATCTCGCAGTACGCGTGAGTTAGCGAAAAAACGGCGGGGAATACGAAAATCCAAGTGATAAAGTGTGTTGAGAAGGCCAGTTTCGAATGATTCAGATAAAAAAAAAAGTAACCGAAAATTGTTATTTTTTTTTATAACGTATTTAAGTTCAGTGGCGGATTCAGGGGGGTGCGGAGGGGGCGCCGGCCCCCCCGGCTCTGACCCCATTTTTCCCAAAAACAGGTATATTTTGGCCCATTTTCAGTAAAAATCGGCAAAATTCGCCCCTTGACCCCCCGGCAAAGGGGGCGCTGGATCCGCCACTGAAGTTATACCCCTGACTGTTCATGATTATAGGTGCAATACAGGCTCAAAAATGGTCTGGAAACCATTTTCAATTACCTAAGTCCTGTGACCTTGATCTTTGACCCTTTGACCCCTAAATCAAAAGTGTCATTTTCTATTCACTGGAAACATTTCTGGCAAGTTACATGATTATAGGTGCAATACAGGCTCAAATTCAGTCCGGAAACCATTTTTGATCATCTTAGTCCTGTGACCTTGACCTTTGACCTTTTAACCCCAAAATTGATAGTGGTCATCCTTGATCCATGGGAAACATTTCTGGCAAGCTTCATGATTATAATTGCAATACAGGCTGAAATATGGTCCGGAAACCACTTTCAATCATCGGAGTCCTGTGACCTTGACCTTTGACCTTTTGACCCCAAAATCAATAGGGGTCATTCTTGATTCATGGGAATCATTATTGGCAAGATTCATGACTTTAGGTGCAATACAGGCTAAAATATGGCCAGGAAACCATTTACAATCATCAGAGTCCTGTGACCTTGACCTTTGACATTTTGACCCCAAAATCAAAAGTGGTCATTTTCTATTCACAGGAAACATTTCTGGCAAGTTACATGATTATAGGTGCAATACAGGCTGAAATATGGTCCGAAAACCAATTTCAATCAACAGAGTCCTGTGACCTTGACCTTTGACCTTTTGACCCCAAAATCAATAGGCCTCATCCTTGATTCAAGAGAAACATTTCTGGCAAGTTTCATGATTATAGGTGCAATACAGGCTGAAATATGGTCCGGAAACCATTTTCAATCATCTGAGTCCTGTGACCTTGACCTTTGACCTTTTGACCCCAAAATCAATAGGCCTCATCCTTGACTAATGGTGAGTAAGTGTATGAAGTTTCATTGTTATAGCCTCTTTCGTAGTTGACTTATAGTCCGGTAACCAATTGTTGACGCCCTCCCGCCCGCCCAGACGCCCGCCCGCCCGTCTCACATCAAATTAAGAGCCGAGTTTTGCAACTCGGCTAAAAAGTGAAGAATGACACCTGTACAATAAGAACAAAATATAGCTGATATTATACAATTACCCTGTATTGACTGGGAATGAGGGCTCAGGGGTTTTTTTAGCTCACCTCGACGAAGTTGAGTGAGCTTATGATATAACCCCACGCGTCCGCGTCCTCGTCCGCGTCCGCGTCCGCGTCCGTGTCCGCGTCCGCGTCCGTGTCCGCGTCCGCGTCCGCGTCCGCGTCCGGTTAAGAAGTTTGGGGTAGCTCAGTATCTGACAAAGTACTAATGCTACAGTAACCAAACTTGCACAAGTGATTCATCTTTGGATGCTGAGGTGAACCCATGCATCGGATGCAGCATCTGACCTACATTTTCCGCTTGAGTGACTTGGTTAAGAAGTTTGGGGTAGCTCAGTATCTGACAAACTACTAATGCTACAGTAACCAAACTGGCACAAGTGATTCATCTTTGGATGCTGAGGTGAATCCATGCATCGTATGCAGCATCTGACCTACATTTTCCGCTTGAGTGACTTGGTTAAGAAGTTTGGGGTAGCTCAGTATCTGACAAAGTACTGATGCTACAGTAACCAAACTTGCACAAGTGATTCATCTTTGGATGCTGAGGTGAACCCATGCATCGGATGCAGCATCTGACCTACATTTTCCACTTGAGTGACTTGGTTAAGAAGTTTGGGGTAGCTCAGTATCTGACAAACTACTAATGCTACAGTAACAAACTTGCACAAGTTTGTTAAACTTTGAATGCTGAGGTGAACCCATGCATTGGATGCAGCATCTTACCTACATTTTCCGCTTGAGTGACTTGGTGAAGAAGTTTGGGGTAGCTCAGTATCTGACAAACTACTAATGCTTTAGTAACCAAACTTGCACAAGTGATTCATCTTTGGATGCCGAGATGGACCCATGCATCAGATGCAGCATCTGACCTACTTTTTCCACTTGAGTGATTTCACTTTTAAAAGCCAATATTGAGCAATGTATAAGTGCTACATGTACCAAACTTGCATATTAGATGTATCTTTGATCAAACTTTCATAAAATGACCTTGACCTACTTTTTCCGCTTGAGTGGTTTTGCCTTTAAAAGCCAATATTGAGCAAAGTATAAGTGCTAGATGTTCCAAACTTGCATATTAGATGCATCTTTGATCAAACTTTCATAAAATGACCTCAACCTACTTTTTCCGCTTGAGTGATTTTGCCTTTAAAAGCCAATATTGAGCAAAGTATAAGTGATACATGTACCAAACTTGCATATTGGATGTATCTTTGATCAATCTTTCATAAAATGACCTTGACCTACTTTTTCCGCTTGAGTGATTTTGCTCTATAAAGCCAATATTGAGCAAAGTATAACTACTACATGTACCAAACTTGCATATTGGATGTATCTTTGATCAAACTTTCATAAAATGACCTCGACCTACTTTTTCCGCTTGAGTGATTTTGCCTTTAAAAGCCAATATTGAGCAAAGTATAAGTGATACATGTACCAAACTTGCATATTGGATGTATCTTTGATCAGTCTTTCATAAAATGACCTTGACCTACTTTTTCCGCTTGAGTGATTTTGCTCTATAAAGTCAATATTGAGCAAAATATAACTGCTACATGTACCAAACTTGCATATTGGATGTATCTTTGATCAAACTTTCATAAAATGACCTTGACCTACTTTTTCTGCTTGAGTGATTTTGCCTTTAAAAGCCAATATATATGTACTAAGAAATATGTTTGAATTGAATTTTGCTGTCACGAGGTGAGCTTCGTAATCTGTGATTACCTATGTTTTTTATTTTGGGGAAGGTGCCTGTGCCTGTCCCATTTGGGAAAAATTACGACATTTTGCAGAAATTGGGAAAATTTTCACACAAATTCTCACCAAAGATAAAATCATTTATAAACACAGCTTATCCATTGATCATGTTGATTTGCTTGAACTGAGCAAGGGATGCATAAAAAACTTTAAAATGCACTTAGAAATATGAAATTTTGTGCCGACTTCTCGGATTTGAGTCTTATTTTCTCATGTGATTTTTTCATAATTCCTCTTTGGGAATTTCAGTGTGATTTTTTGGGAAAAATAGAGGAAATTTGGCATTGGGAAGGGGCCGAAATTCGGCCCCAAAACAAGGAAAAAAAACCCCTGAAAGTCATTACAGGTTCCAGCCCGAATCAACAATAGCCATCATGCAGATAATTTACAGGACCTGAGAGCATTACTTAGTGAGCTAAAAGGTCAACCTGATAGCTTCTTCATTTAACACACTGAATTATTGTACGGCTGAAAGAGACCGTAGTTCAGAGTAAGCTATAGATCCAGTAGACCCCATGTTTTTTTTCCCTTGTTTTGGGGCCGAACTTCCTCTGAGTAAAAATTCGATTCGTGCGTAACTGAAATATTACCATGATTATAATTATATATCTCAAAATGAAAGCAAAATATGATCTCAAAATGTTGCATTTTGTCAAAGATCGATATGCAGTGCTTCACAAGGTTAGTGATTATGGGGATAATTTCATGAAAAAATGAAAATAATTTAGAGTAATATCTATTACCATAACCATTACACTGAAAATCTATTTCTTTAATAAGATGTTCTTACCTGCATGAATTTCAACTTGAGACTGCACATCGGTATATATACTAACCTTATTTCAAGATGACGTGAGACCATGCTTAAAATCATAAAGATGAGTTTATATGAAATATTTTTCAACAATCATCACATTCAGTTGTTATTTGAAAAAATCGTTGTTGTTTATCTCACTTTGCCTCTCAATCTTTCTATCTCTATCGCTATTCTCTCTGTCTTTAGAACATCCTGTTAGTAGACTTCTCTCTTTGTCTCTCAAGCTTTGGGTCAATCTGTTCGTCTCTCTTTGTCTCTCAGTCTCTCTCGCTATTCGATCTCTCTGTCTTTCCATCATTCTATTAGTAGACTTCTCTCTTTGTCTCTCTAGCTTTGAGTCAGTCTGTTCGTCTCTCTTTGTCTCTCAGTCTCTCTCGCTAAATATTCCTCTCTGTCTTTAGATCATTCTATTATAGTCCAGTCAATATACAATTTCACCTCAAACTAATTGCAACACAAGGTTTGTTAGTTTCAATTGTTAAAATAAGACACCGGTAAGGTACTGAAAAAAGTTTACCAAAAATATCCCCGTGGAAAGTGCTTTAATCGTCGCGTAAATTGTTCAAATTTCAGAGGACGTGACTGGTCTCCCGTACATTGCACGTAAAGTAAGTTCCGGAATAGATCATTGTATATTTTAAAATAACTTGCTATCTTATTGTAAAAATCAGAAAATGGAATGAAATTGCTGCATAGCTTAATCAAAACGAGGCAAATATACTTTTGTAACAAAAAATGAGTTTACCCGATCGATTTATATGAATTTGTGGAAAACATTTTATCAACGTATTATGTGTTTTAGAATTATTTTCCAGTTTCCATCGATTTTTGATTAAAAATTTTGAATTTTCCCCCAAAACACGAATTTCCACGGGGTTGATTTTGGTAAACTTTTGATATGTTTTAGATACATCATTGTACTTACTAAATCAGTTGAGAAAGTTTGTGTTGCAATTTGTTTTAGGTTGAGGCCATATTTGTGCTATTTTGACTGGACTATTAGTAGACTTCTCTCTGTGTCTCTTCAGCTTTTGGTCAATCTGTTCGTCTCTCGTTGTCTCTCAGTCTCTCTCGCTATTCTCTCTGTCTTTAGATCATTCTGTTAGTAGACTTCTCTCTTTGTCTCTCAAGCTCTGGGTCAATCTGTTCGTCTCTCTTTGTCTCTCAGTCTCTCTCGCTAAATATTCCTCTCTGTCTTTAGATCATTCTGTTAGTAGACTTCTCTCTTTGTCTCTCAAGCTTTGAGTCAGTCTGTTCGTCTCTCTTTGTCTCTCAGTCTCTCTCGCTAAATTTTCCTCTCTATCTGTTAGTAGACTTCTCTCTTTGTCTCTCAAGCTTTGGGTCGATCTGGTCGTCTCTCTTTGTCTCTCAGTCTCTCTCGCTATTCTCTCTGTCTTTAGATCATTCCGTTATTCTGTCAAGCTATTTGTCTCTATTTCATTCTGTTCGTCTCTCAGTCACTCTCTCTCTCTCTTTGTCTCTCAGTCTCTCAATTTCTCTCTATCGTTGGGTCTCTCTCTCTCTCTCTCTCTCTCTCTCTCTCTCTCTCTCTCTCTCTCTCTCTCTCTCTCTCTCTCTCTCTGTTTATTCTTTATCTTTGCCCCTGTCGATTTGTCTATTTTTCATTTTGGGGTCACATGTCCTTTTTCTTGACCTCTTTTAAAAAATGCAATCTCACGACTGACAGACACTACATTTACTACAAGACCACGAGAAGCTCTGAGATGTATCGACGCCTAATCCTACGCAAAAATTGTGATACCACTTTTGGCACGTGTCGCAGTTTGTCATGTCATCGAACAGGTCGGGTAAATCACATCCAGCTTCACAACATTTACTGATTGTCACATTAATTTAATGTCTTTCTTCGTCAAACTGAGTCTTTTCGGCGGAATAGTGTTTCTCTTTTTGGGAAACGGGATGAGACGTCCAAATTCTATACACCGTACCAGATGTTCACGCATGAATTTAATGTCAAACGTAGTTGCCTTCGGTATTTCTTTTCGCAAACAACAAAATTCTGTTATAAATGCAACTGCAAAAAGGGTACCTGTAAAGTGCGAAACGAAACAAAAACGAAACGAAACGAAACGAAACAAATCGAAACGAAACGAAACAAATCGAAACGAAACGAAACAAATCGAAACGAAACGAAACAGGTCGAAACGAAACGAAACGAAACAGATCGAAACGAAACGAAACAGATCGAAACGAAACGAAACAAAACATAAAACTTAAAGAAAATGAGAAAAAGAGGAAAAATCGCCGAAAACGAATATTTCAAGACAAGATCTTATTGAAGGGTTCGGGGGTACCATTCTCCTCCTGCCGCCTCCCCCCTCCCCGTGGGGGAGGGGGTCTTGGGCGGTCAAGACAAATGTATAAACTTTAAAGTGTAAATTGCTGCAATAGTGTAGTTATTTTGGGTTATTTCCTTTTTTAAACCTTGAAAAAAGAAATAGACCTGTTTAGATGAAAAACTAAGGTGAGCAAAGCGAGCCTGAAGTATTTGAAAAATGAATTGAAAATTGCCGCGAGAGAAGCCATCAGGAAAACTTTTTAAGGTATATATAGATGATTTCGTGGTATTTTTTAAAATTGAAATTATGTACATGAACGCATAAGAGCAAGATTATTTATATTAAAAGTAATTTCCTATTTTTTTTGGGGGGGGGGGGGTTACTGTTGCCCTCCCAATCATCTGTCCCTCCTCTCGCCCCTTTCCTCTCCTCCCGCCCCCTTCTTCCCTCCTCCCGCCCCCTTTGTCCCTGTCCACCCCCCTCATTATTGCATTCAACCGTTAGTTCTTGTGGCTGGAGGGTTTTTAGCTCTACTGGTCTCAGACCAGTCGAGCTTATGCGATCACCCTTTGTCCGGCGTCCGTCCGTCTGTCCGTCTGTCCGTAAACAATTCTTGTCCGGAAAACTCCTCTGAAACTGTGAGAGATAGAAAGTTAATTCTTTTTGCATTTTACTTGGACCATGATCTAGATGTGCACCTGACATTTAGTTTCAGTCCCTGACCCCCAGGGTCTTATAAAATGGGCGTGGTCATTAAATTCTATGTAATCTTGTCCGGACAACTCCTCTGACACTATAAATGATGGAGACTTAATTAGGTCTTCCGACTTCCGTCGGAAGACCTATTGTTTTCGTAACCGTGGAAAATTGGATCAGCGATTTCTCAAGAACCCTGTAAGCTAGGACAATGAAAGTTCTCCAACGTTACGTTTGGAGTAAAAGCTAGATTGGTCTTTTTTATTTTTGGTCTCTGTTATTTTTTTTATCATGTTTTTTAGTAGATTCAAATATTTGACGGGAGCGTCGAATTACTCAAAAGGACCGAAAATTTCATGTTTTGCTATTTGTAAGCTTAAATATCTCGTATTTTGCTATCTACAATTTCCATTCTTTTAGACAGTCGACAGCCATGCAAGATATGAAATGCTAGATGCACACTGTAACGATTTATTACGATGACGTCCTTCACCGTCCTTCATATTTCCAAATTCAGAAGTTCATAGGAGGAAGACACTTTTTTGCTTATAATAGTAAACAAAAATTAAGCTTATGAAGTTTCCTAAAAATTTCAATATTATTATTTTTTATCCATATATCTGTCTTATTTAGTCTTTCTGATTTTTCCTATCTCTTACTGTTGAAAAGATATGAGCATCGAAATTTTGAGTTGGGTATTTCGATACACCTTCACGCCAACAGATCGGGCGCACACTAAAATTGGTAGTCCGAGTCCGACTCGAGAAAAGCAGTGTTGAGATTTTCAAATTCCGATTTCACGGCAATGATGAATATGCATTTCATAAATACATTTCGATATACAGAATTTGATTTTAAAACAGTTGATTAATTTAGAAGAGATCAGCTACAAACCAGAATTTACACACAAAAAGTGGTAGTTTGATTCCGATTTCTAACCTACAAACCTGTTTCTAAACTTCAATAACTATATTTTGAACATCAAGTTAAATTTCTAATTCTAGCAAACGTTCGAACATAATTTTCGGTTGGTTTATTTACAAATTGATGAACAGTTTCTCCAACATTCTTCCCTCTCCTCGTTTTTCGAAAACAGTTCTGTTTATATTGAACGATGTCGCCATGATGGAAATTCAAAATAAACTTTGAAAAAAGGGAAGGGGGGGGGGGGTCCAAATTTGAACCTGCACAGCGAGAACCTCATGGTATTTATATATATATATATTGAACGTAACTTGTTATTACCATTTCTCTTCTCAAGAAAATTGGTTCTACAGCTACGAGCTCGCCCTTTTTATGGGGGAAGGGGGCAGGAAGAATTTGCAAAAAAAAAAAAAATCCCGGCTCTGAAAAATGCTGAAAAAAATATTCCGGCCCAAAGGGCCGGCAACTTTTTTTTTCCCGGACCATGCAAAAGTAAGGATACATTGCATGATATGGAAATTTTTGCTGGCCCTTTGTGCCAGACAATTTAAAGTCAAAAAATTAATTAATATAAATACAAACTGTTCACATAGCTGTATCTACCAGAGACCTAATACGCATAGGCACAAAAATCTAGAAAAGGATCTATTTAAACATCATACAATCTGTCTGAAATTCGCTAATTGCAAAGAGACATCTGAAGGAACGGTTATTAACTCATACTCTGTAACAGCGGGGAGTTTAACTTACACAGACATTCACAACATTTGACAATTTGTTTAAATCCGGCCCAAAGAACCGGCGAAAATTTTTCTCCGACTCTGGTAATGGCTGAAAAAAATGGCCTGCTCAGAAAATTGCTGAAAAAAATTTACCGGCTGGAAATAGAATTCCTAACCCCCCCCCCCCCCCCCCCCCCCCCCAAATCAAATGGTTGCTCACCAACAATTATCGGTTTGAAAATTTAATGTTACTGCTATTTGAAAACTTAAATATATAATATAAATACATGTAATGTGACGTCCTTCATATTTCCAAACCAAAAATTGTATAGGAGGAAGACACTCTTGTTGCAACCGCAACAAGAAACCTTTCTAGTTCTTTTTGCAATATGATGGGTCTGTGGCATAGTTGTGCACCTGATATTTTTGTTTTAGCCCTATACCCCCAGGGTCTTTGAAAATGGATGTGGTATTTTTTCCTATATAGTTATGCTCTCTACTCGTTTAAAGCTATTAATGATGTGGAGTTAAATCTTTATCCAATATTATGGATCTGTAGTCTTGATGTGTCATTGATAGTTCATTTGAGCTAGCAGCCCTTGGCCCCTAGGATCTTGGAAAATGGGTGTGACATTCTTTTTAGAAATACTTTATCTCGGATATTATGAATTATATGAGTGCTATTATAGTTGCAGTATAATGGATATGTAGTTTTGTCATGCTACTCATAATTTGTTAGAGCGCCTGCTCCCTATGGTCTTTGTTTAAAAAAAAAGAAAGGAAATTGATGTTTTAGAAAAAACAACCAGGAGAGCTACAGTCTCGTCAGATACTTCTGGTTTAAAGAATCAAAGTTGACGATTAAAACATAATATATACGGTATATAGCACAATTGCATTTTAAAGGAGAGTGATTGGGATGAATAACCTCGTCACAGACGGAAAAATATTATTTAGCAGGGAGGAGTCTAGCGCAGGGGAAACGGAACTGTTCCGTTATGTGTATTTGAAAATTTTATCAGAAAAATGAGAACAATTAAAAACCTGGGGGGGGGGGGGGTTGGCACAATTCGTTTGAAAAAGGATAAGATTTTTTTCCTGAAATGTGCCCCCACCCCGTTTTATGATCTCATTACGGTGTCATAGCGTGGTTATCTATCCCCTCCCTTTTATTCCTCTTAAATACATGAATGGCATTTGACATTTACTTTTTTTAATTGTCAACTTTGACTCTTTCAAGAAACACTCTCGGCACTAGTTACAAATGTAGAACTCTTTGATTAAGGCAATATTACATGCTGATCTTGTCTTGAAATATTCGTTTTCGGCGATTTTTCCTCTTTTTTTTTCATTTTCTTTAAGTTTTATGTTTTGTTTCGTTTCGTTTCGATCTGTTTCGTTTCGTTTCGATCTGTTTCGTTTCGTTTTGTTTCGTTTCGTTTCGATCTGTTTCGTTTCGTTTCGACTTGTTTCGTTTCGTTTCGTTTCGATTTGTTTCGTTTCGTTTCGATTTGTTTCGTTTCGTTTCGTTTCGTTTTTGTTTCGTTTCGCACTTTACAGTGACCCCTGCAAAAACCCCACAATCAACGCTGTTTTTTTTTTTTTTTTGCTGCTGGACTCTAGGAAGACGGACGCTAACACTATTCTGATGACTTCCGTAGAGTTTACAGAGCTGTATTTGCGTGCTGTTGGTGAGGGGCTCTTTCTCAGAAATCATGCTGTCGTACACATACACGTTCTTTTTGTCCACTGCGGCAGAGACAATCAAGTGATCATGTCTAGTGTGATGGATTTGAGTGGCTATTCCTTGAACCGGTGAAAAAGACATCAAATAAATCCATTTCTCGTTTTCTAAAACGGGCACGTGTCGCGTATCTTGTAGTCCGCACATATTCGAATGTTCCCTTTGAAGCAGGCTCATACAATACTTCATTATGTCGCAATTTATCTTTCCGTTGGTCTCTATCAAATTCTTCTGGTTTTGATTTAAAGAAAGTTGTCCAAAATCGACCCAAGAATGAACGGAAGGTCCTGGAGGTGGGGTTTTGATATTGGTTACATCGACGTCTATCTTTGTTATTGGTGATGATACATGCACATGTGTGTAGTTATATTCATTTATTCAAAGACATAGACGTTTCCTATTTATTACTTTCAAAACCTAAATTTCCCTATGAAAAAAAAACAAAAAAAACAAACCCACATAAAATAGATAAATAGAAAAATTAATAAAAAATGTGGGAATATGAATAAATAAATAAATAAATGAATGAATAAATAAATAAATAAATAAATAAATAAATAAATAAGTAAATAAATAAATAAATAAATAAATAAATAAATAAATAAACGAACGAACGAACAAACAAATAAATAAATAAACATTAAATTCAGTCCTTTATTTTTCCAAACGTTTCTGTCATTGGCCTTCATCAGTAAAAGTGACTTTATTGTTGTAAATAAATGAATAAATAAATAAATAAATAAAGTAGTAAAATTGTTTAATATAAAACATGAATAAAAAGAGATGATGATTTATGAAGAAAAAAAAAAACCCCGGAATTTCATGCTAGGGAATCCATTATGATTTCTCAGTCTTATTTTCGAGTGCCCCCTCCCCCCAAAAAATAATCAAAGACTTATGAACTTACAATTCCATAAGTGTCTACTTGATTTTTTAAATCAACTTCAAAAGCAGAATTAATCGATAGAGTAGCAAGAATGAATGTTGTAAAACGATTTTGAGAGGAGCGGGAGCGGGTGTCAGGGACCCGCTTTACACCATGTTGAACCAAATATTTCGTAATATCTCCTGTAAAATGTCATTAACAGAGAGGGAAATTTTACGTTATATGTATTTTAAGTCAAGTCAAATGGTCAACAAGAATCAACAAAATATTACCACTCTACAATGAAAACAAACGCGAAAACATAGTTTGAGAGCGGTATTTTGGGAGCGGGAGCGGGGGACCCGTTTTACACCAAGCCCAAAAATGCTAATGCACCAAATCTGTGACGTCATTTGACCTCGAACTGTTCCACACTGAGGATGAGAAACACTCTTTGAATTTACATCAGATTTTTAGATTTGCAGAGAGAAGGGACATTTTCTATTTTAAATACAAGATGTGAAAAAGGTTATGCGACAGAAATATCACGTAAGCAGAAATATTTTGAATAATTTTTACCGCAAATTTAGATCGTCCCGCTTATTGACCTTTTGAAATACAATTCGTACTTTCATTTATTCGTTCTTTGAATGAATTGATGCTTTTTGTAATATTTTGTTTTTCGATCGATTACTTCATTGTTTTGATCTCTGCTTTCATTTATCATGTAAAGCACGTTTTTGTGTAGTTATTCGTACGAATATCTTCGATTTTAGATCGGGATTTGCCGGTATTTACTGAAACATGAAAGAGGCATACAACGAAGTGACCCGGCATTTGTAGCACGTGTTGAAAATGGTCGAAATGAAACTAGACGTGCAAAGAAGCGATGTTGTCAAAGCAGTCGATGTTCTCTTGAAATTGGGAGAGAAAGACAAAGATTTTCTAAATGAACGTAGCAGAATTAATTTGACATTCTCTATGAAAAAAGTTCCTGATGTGGTAAACAAGGTTATTTCGATACCTCTACCCCATGGATTGGCAACACCAGAGTTGGATGTATGTCTTTTTGTAAAAGATCTGGACACGAAGAGCCGTGAGGTCGAAATGACTGAGGAACATGTTGTAGACCTGCTCCATGAAAAAGGTGTTAAGTGCGTTACAAAGGTTGTTCCTGTCAAAGCACTGAAACTAGAGTACAAGCCGTTCGAAGCAAAACGGAATCTCTCCAACATGTATGACATCTTCCTAGCTGATAAGAGAATATATGGAGCATTGCCACCTTTACTTGGAAAAGCCTTCTATGGAAGAAAGCGAGTGCCAGTTCAAGTAAATATGTTAGCGACAGATTTGAAGACGGAGATTGAAAACGCTATAAATAGCGGCAGTTGCACCATGAAGGGAAAAGGATCTTCTTGCATGGCAACAGTTGCGCATTCCAGATTAGATGCGGCACAGATTGTTGATAATGTGATGGAAGCTATTAATAGAATTGTCACTCAAATTCCAGGAGGAGCAGAAAATATCAGAAACTTTTACTTGAAAACTGACAAGTCCATGGCAATACCTGTATATGTGTCATTGACAGGTTCAAAGGATGTTGTCCTTCCTGCAAAACCGAAGAAGATGGACACCACAATAATTGAAGAAATTGATACAGTTGAGGATGGTAAAGTCCGTGTAAAACTGACAGGGGAAGTGGATTATGTAACGGAAGATGGGATTGTTCCTAGCGATGAACAGAGGAAAGCAATACGGAAAAAACTCAAATACAAAGCAAAGAGAATGAAAATTAAAAGGCTGAAAGAAAAGGCTCGGAAAGAAAAGAAGAATACATCCTCTAAACCGGAAAAAAAGTCTGACAAACGCAAAGTTGATAAAGAGAAAGATGCAAGTAAAGTAAAGTCACCTCTGAAGGAGAGCAAGAGGAATCCAAAACAAGGAACGTTGAAGCAATTAAAACAAAAGCTGAAAACAGATAAGCAAGTTCCCTCAAAGCATTCTGAGAAAGTTGCGTCAAAGAAGGATATTCCTAAACTAAAACAAGGGAAAGTTTTGAAAGTACCACGGAAGGTTGGCAAGCAGTTGAAGAAAAAGTAACTCTTTCAGGAACTGAATGGAAGAAAACCAAGATTGCATGTGAAACTACAGAGAAATTTGTTTTCTTAAATTCAATTACTCATGTTTGAACATGCTTAATATATCGTAACATGTTAAAATAAATTCAATGTACAAATGAATGATATTATTCTATAAGGCCATTTCTTTGTTATTTTCTGTTTTGCATCCTCGTGCTGGTAGTTTTTAAGCCCTAAGTCACAAAACAAACAAAACTAAAATAATAAAAAGAATAGAATTTTTTTGCAAATTAAATGTGTTTTCTACAAAATTAAAGAGAAATTGTTTAATGTTTTAAATTTCATGTTAAAATGTGAAAGTACAGCAATGATTAAAGACATTACATTATCCATCATTCTTTTGTTGACTAAACTCTGTTAATAACCAAATGAAATAAGTTTCTGTCATATTTCATAAAGTCACATAATATGAATTTGCATCTTTGTTTTATATTCTTGTATGTTTTTCTCCCTGGCTGGTTGGTAGGTTTCTCAATTTCAAAATGACGCAAAACAGAATAAAAAACAAGAAATGGCCTAATTTTGAGTTCCATAGGTCAAGCTAGGTTATTGACTTTGAAAATGGTTTTCCGGATCATATGTGGGTATAATGCACCAATGGACATGAAACTTGCCCAGAATGTTCACCATGTCAAGTCAGCAATGGGATCCAAAGGTCACATTAGGTCTTAGGACTTACATGTAGATCATCATCATGATCATGATTATTGAAAATGAATTCCAGCTTGCAAGTAACGAAGTTCAACCCAGTTTGCTAAATTGCTATCAACATGAAACTGGCCTGGAAGGTTCCCCTTGTTGATCGAGTATAGAAAGTACACAATATAATGCTATTGATTTTTAGGTCCAAAGGTCAAGGTCATATGACTTTGATGATTGCAAATTGTCGTGATGGTAACGGTTAGAAACTTTTCCAATTCTGGCAAGTCATAATTGAGTGTACATTGTACCGTGTTCATTACACCTATCAACAACTTGAAACTTGCAAGATATTTTCTCTGTGAACTAAGGAAGTACTCTATTGAATTTGTGGTCAAAGGTCAAGGTCAAAGGACTTTGATCATTGAAAATTGTTTCAGGGTCATAACAGGGTGTGTACATGTAAATAGAGGAGGTGAATTTAGAAAGATTTCTGAAAAGAACAGATTGGCACAAAGGAAATGATCTCCAGCAAGATGACCTTGTGTCGACTACAGCTAAGACTACCTATGTACCGTGATGTGAAACAATTGCATTAAATTTGAATATTGTAATTGTTACATGACTGTATGATTTTGAAATTAGGGCCACCACTGGACCTCTATCGTGTCTACGTAAGGATTTTCTATGACCTTGAAAATGAAAACATTGACCTTTGTTAAAAGTAAAGCAATAAGTTACATTGTATTCATCTAGGGATTTTAATGCCAAGCATGATTCATGTTTTAATCTGATAAAGACTTTTTAGTGCCCTACCAGTGAAACTGAAATAGATCATGTGTTTCCGCACCAAGATCTGTTGGTTTGGCCAGAATTAATAGCTTGTCAGGGCTGTAATTTTTCACTGCTTTCGGTTTCATGGATTTGTATAATATTGCAAAAGGCTAATGTTGCTCAGGATCCATGGGTGTGTCAATATGACTTATAGTTATACATGACTTATACATGAAAAATCTTGTCTGGACCCTAAAATTTTTAAGAATAATGTTGCCAAGGATGTGTAATGACCACAGGACTCTGACAAACTATTCATTTATCATTAATCCCCTGTGGGTCCCACAGGGGAATAATGAATTGTGTGTCGTACTCCTTTAGTAATGACCTTGATCAAACTTGAAAGGTCAAGGTCACAGTAAATCTTTGTAAAACACAATTTTTTCTGAGCCATAATTTTTTCACTGCCTTTATAGAATATTAATATTTCATAGAATTGTTGTCCAGGATCAGAGGATTGTGTTATGAGCAATATCACAGTACATGCAGGTCCGACCATAATCATGATTTTTGACCGTCTGCATGATTTCTGATTTTTGCACAGGACCCAAGGATGTCTCGTGACCTTGATTCAAGGTCACAATATGGATCGAAATGATATTTTACTGAAATGATGACCAATTATTGGCATCAACCATGGATACATTTATGTCATGACTTTGTTCAAAGGTCATACATGTAATCAAGGTAGTCTTGTCCAGTCTATAATTGTCCCCCGCTTTCGCGAAAGCGCGGGGACATTAAAACCGGTTCGTCTGTCCGTCCGTCCGTCTGTCCGTCAGTCACAAAAACTTTAACCTTGTGCATAACTTTTTAATGGTAAGTGATAAGGCTTTGATATTTCACATGTGTATTCCTTGTGAGAAGACCTTTCCATGGATGCCAAAATTTTTGACCTTGTGACCTTGACCTTGGACTTTGACCTACTTATTAAAAACTTTAACCTTGACCATAACTTTTGAATGGAAAGTGATAGGGCTTTGATATTTCACATGTGTATTCCTTGTGACAAGACCTTTCCATGGATACCAAAATTTTTGACCTTGTGACCTTGACCTTGGACTTTGACCTACTTATTAAAAACTTTAACCTTGATCATAACTTTTGAATGGAAAGTGATAGGGCTTTAATATTTCACATGTTTATTTCTTGTGACAAGACCTTTGCATGGATACCAAAATTTTTGACCTTGTGACCTTGACCTTGGACTTTGACCTACTTATTAAAAACTTTAACCTTGACCATGACTTTTGAATGGAAAGTGATAGGGCTTTGATATTTCACATGTGTATTCCTTGTGACAAGACCTTTGCATGGATACCAAAATTTTTGACCTTGTGACCTTGACCTTTGAGTTCGACCTACTTATTAAAAACTTTAACCTTGACCATAACTATTGAATGGAAAGTGATAGGGCTTTGATATTTCACATGTGTATTCCTTGTAACAAGATATTTGCATGGATACCAAAATTTGTGACCTTGACCTTTGAGTTCGACCTACTTATTAAAAACTTTAACCTTGACCATGACTTTTGAATGGAAAGTGATAGGGCTTTGATATTTCACATGTGTATTCCTTGTGACAAGACCTTTGCATGGATACCAAAATTTTTGACCTTGTGACCTTGACATTTGAGTTCGGCCTACTTTTCAAAAAAAAATTATAACCTTGTCCATAACTTTTTAATGGAAAATGATAGGGCTTTCACATTTCACATGTGTATTCCTTGTGATGAGACCTTTCTGTTGGTAACAACATTCTGACCTTGTGACCTTGTCCATGGAGGTTGACCCACATTTAAAAACTTCAACCTCGACCATAAGTTTTTGATGGTAATTTAAATCATAGGTCTTAAATATTTCACATGTGCATACCTTTTCATATTAGCCCTGTCCCTTGGAAACGAAACAAAAGTTTGGACCTTTTGACCTTTTCTTGGAGTTAATCTTTCATATTTAGAATGTTGATAATATATGAGATATATTATTAAAACTTAAGAATGGTGGGATGTCTGTAAGCATTTCTTTAAAGACAAACACCCAAAAGCGGGGGACCACAATTCCTTGAATTTGATTTTTTGTCACTGCCCTGCAGTCTGTTTCACTGAAATACTTGCGAACGATTTCAGTAATTTTCGTAACTTTTTATTGCACATTTCTGATTCCATTTCTACTAACTTATTTGAAATTGAAAGTTTTGTTTTTGAATTTATATTTAGTATGTAGAAATGATATCAGAAAACATGATACAATCTAACTAGAAAACATTTTGAACATCTTATTAAACATTTTTAAAGGACGAAAGTTACAAAAATTCCTTTTGTGAAACTTGGCACAGTATCCAAAGGATGTGTCATGACCTTGATCCAAGGTGATATCCCCTGTAGGTCAAAGGACGAAATCACAGTATTTGTGGGTTGAAAAATCTTCTCCTGGCAAAAACTCTCACGGCTAGGATTGATTGAAATGTGTCACAGACTCAAATGTCAAGGTCACCATGCACTTGAACATTTAGAGGATAATTATACAATGTAATAGTCAGATCAAGATTAAAATTAATTCAGTTTTGTCTGAAGTGTTCTTGGTAGAGTTGCAGGTCTTAGAATTGAGCCCAACTGTAGTGGAAATATATGGCTTGCACGGTTATCAAAAAGGCTTGTTATTGTGTTGCCTGCAAAGCATAGTGACACTTATTGGATCACTTTATCCGTCTGTCTGTCACACTTGGATGTCAGCTGTCACACCCTATATAAATTGCAGGTGACACATGTATTACTTGGAATGATTTTTCAAATAATAATTTTTTCTTGTGACCTTGAAATTCTAACAATGATCATGATATAGCCTTTCATGATCTGTTTCAAGGATAAATTTGAATTTAATATTATTATATTAAGCATGTTAAGAGATGAATTATTATTTAGTATCACGACCTTGATCCTGATGAAATTAATGCATGAAACCTTATGTAAGACACGGTCCATTTGATATTCTGGGGGGGGGGGGGGGGGGGCTTGGGTTTTTTGTCGGAGCAAGATTATTTTTTTGCCCCGGACCGGGGCAAAATTATTTTTTTCTCGCAAAGTTGGAGCAAGGAAATTTTTTTCTAACAATTATTGATGTATACCCAGTATAAGGAATGTTTGTGTTTTTTTTTCAACAGAAATTCTTTATTTTTACTTTAATTGCTCTAAACATTACTAAATTCTTATGTAAAACTTGTATTCACTTCCAAACTGAGAGAGATAAAAGATTTTTACAATGCGATTTAATTTTCAGTAAACAAAATGTATACAAGGTCATGTAACATGTAAGAGGGCCTGAGGGGAGGGTCTCCTTACAGAAAAATTTTTGAATTTAGAAATGTAAACTAGTGAAAAACTTAAATTCTCCATCCAAGATTGTATATAAATTTTAGACTGTATGGTGATACATGTATCTATGAATAGTAATAAATGATATTGATAACGTATTTAAGCACTGAAAGAAACTGCTTTTTCAGTCATATGTATACTTTTGATCTTTCTAAATATTAACTTGCCATTAAAGAAGAAAAGCAAGGCGAGCAAAGCGAGCCAAAAAATAATTATATAAAGTGAAAACTGTGGCGAGCGAAGCGAGCCGAAAAATTTTCAGGAATATTAAGTGAATTTTATGGTCATTCTTCAAATTCAGACTACTTGTAAGAGCAAGATTATTTTTTTCTGTCACACCATAAGCAAATTTATTTTTTTCATCAAAATTCAGAGCAAAATTATTTTTTTCGAAAAAAACCCAAGCCCCCCCCTGAATATCAAATGGACCGTGCCTAATGATTTTTTAAGTAATGTAAAAATTTGAAAATGAAAAATTTCCAATTTTATCCCCTTCAGGATGGATGAGATCCACAAGAAATGGATGACAGAAGCTTTAAACCTGGCCAAACGTGCGCTGGAAAACGGAGAAGTCCCTGTTGGCTGCATAATAGTTCATAACGAAGAAATTATTGCAGTAGGTAGAAATGAGGTCAACGAGACCAAGAATGCTACAAGACATGCAGAAATAGTTGCAATAGATCAGGTTTTGATGAGGAGTCGGGAAACGGCACACCGTGCAAAGGATGTGTTCAGTAATTCAGTGCTTTATGTTACAGTTGAGCCATGTATAATGTGTGCAGGTGCTTTGAGACAGGTGGGAATTCCCTTGGTTGTTTATGGTTGCGGCAACGAGAGGTTCGGAGGCTGCGGGTCCATATTAACAGTACATAACGCAGAGATTGACACTCTTGGACCCAAGTTTCATTGTATTTCAGGTGTTTGTGTGGAAGAGGCAGTAAAATTACTGAAGGATTTTTACAAGGGAGAAAACCCCAATGCACCGGAGGAGAAGCGGAAATTGAAATGTCCTGAAGTATTGCAATAGTATTGCAATAGAAACATGATAGTACATTAAATGTATTGTATGTGATAATGAATACATCATGATACATTGAAGTTACTTTTTCTGTGATAAAAATCATGTCTTCAGGAAGATATTGGAATTTATTTTCTACTGACAAGCAAATTTTATTTTGATTTGCAGAAAACTGCCTCATAATTGTAATGGATACCAAAATATTCAAATATGGCCACCATGGCTTCAGATGGACATTCAAAATACTGAACTGTTGGTAGTGTCATTACAGTGAAAAAGTGACAAAATTAGACATTTATATTTCATCATACAAGAAATTTGTGAGGCATTTCATATTTGAGTCTGAGAGATTATTGCATAATACATAATTAAGGCAGCCATCATGAGAGTCATTCTACATACCAAGCAAATCATTTTTCGACAAAGTTTTTCGGCGTTGTTGAAGAGGACTTTAACGACGGATTCCGAGGCTAAGCGTGAGAGATTGATCATCCTTGGGTCTGGATGGGGAAGTTACCGTGTGCTGAGAGACATAGATAAGAAAAAATATGACGTGGTGGTAGTGACACCTAGGAACCATTTTCTGTTCACACCGTTGTTAGCAAGCACCACAGTGGGTACACTGGAATTCAGGTATGATTGTCAGATTACATGTATGTTTATGTCTTGAAATTAATGGGGGATTGGATAACTGTGTGATATAGTCTCACTGTTTTAGTAGACTTAAAGTCTAGATTTATTTAAAATTTTGATATTCCCTTTTCATACTTATTCTCATTTGAAAAATTGGAATTTACATCAATTTCCTATTCAACTGTTCAAGAAAAATGTTTCTCATTTGAAAAATTAAAATTTACATCAATTTTCTGTTCAACATGTTCAACTGATCAAGAAAAATATTTCTCATTTGAAAAAGTAAAATTTACATTGATTTTCTGTTCAACTGTTCAAGAAAAATGTTGTTTTGCAGATATGAAGACATATTATTATAATATAGCCATGTGTCAATTTTCTTTTACTCTCTGAGTAAGGTTAGGTAATAAGATATTTTCTATTGTAATATTTTAAGCGAATTACTCTTCATTAGATTTTTAATGTTAGCTTCAAATTATATATTTCGCCCATCTGGCACGTAATTTATATTTGGTTATTTTTGTGTTTTTTCTCACTTAAAAATAACGGAATACGAATATTGTGTGAGACGGGCGAAATGTTGAAGCTAAGCTAGATTGATCAAGTTACCTTTGTTCATACTTCCATATATTTTAAACAGATTGAATAACCTTTAAGTGACATTGTAGAATTTCATAGAAAAATTTTAACACCAACATACAAGTATAAGATGTTTGATTCATTTTTGAAATTAATGAAAAAAATTGAAAATTTACAGATCCATCATAGAACCAGTAAGAAACACCATCTTCCGTCAGACTGACCATTTTCATCTCTCCTACGCAACAGCCTTAGACATAGAGAAGAAAATACTGACGTGTGAAAGTGCCTTAAGACCGGGTCTGATGTACGACCTTAATTACGACAAATTGGTCATAGGGATTGGAGCACTCAGCAATACGTTCAATGTGCCAGGGGTGTACGAACATGCATTCTTCCTAAAGGTATGAAAAGTGAATTATGAGGTGAATTTTTAAATTTGTTAAATGTAATTAAAGGTTTGAAAAAAATATTGATGATAATGATTTTTAGATTCTTTGAAATTTTAACACTTAAGGTAATAGACCACTTGATGAAATTCATACAATGTAATCGCTGACAAAATGACAAAATATGTCCGTGCTAAACAACTTTGGCGCACTTTTTCATTGCTACATCTCTTAAAATTTAAAAGTTTTGAATGTTTAGAAAATTTAGAAGATATTTTAGAAAATTCATAATTTCAAACTGAAAATCTTTGAATGTCTTCAAAATTAAAATAAATTTTGAAATATTTTACCCAATAGGAAGTAGCTGATGCAAGAAAAATCCGTAACAGAATCTTAACAAACATAGAACTGTCCACTCAACCAAAAATAGATGCGGAGGAGGGGAAGAGGTTACTCCATTTTGTTATCGTAGGAGGGGGACCAACGGGAGTGGAGTTTGGTGCTGAGCTATATGATTTTGTAAAAGAGGTATGTAGTCCAAGAGAATACTGAAAACAGTAATATTACTAAAACTAATAATATAATTTAAATTGGAGTTATCTTTCTTGGAAATTTATCTCTTTATATTACTGAAAACAGTAATACTATATAGATTGTCATTTCGCTCTTATACCAGTCGATTCGGGGAGAAATGAGGGTGATTAGGAGTTGTATCTCATTCAAATGTGCACTGAGAAATTGTTTAAAACATCTGGAAAATTTTTTTCCTCATTATATTTGAAGAAAATGTGATATTAGAAAGAAGAAAAAGTGAAAAATAGGTTCCAAATGGACATTATTTTTACTTTTCAGTTTAAAAATTTGTTCATGTTTAATGAGTTTGTTGTTAAATGAGAGAATTGTGTGATAAAAGCTCTGCTTGTAGCTTTAAAATGTTGCTTTGTCTATATTACAGAAAGTGGTAATTTAAGGTGGCAACATTACTGTTTTCAATAATATAAGGGATTATTGTTAACAGTAATATTACAGTTCTAAGTAATATTACTATTTATAGTATTCTCCTGGACTGGTATGATAGTGAGTCCATTAAGATAATTTAGTTTGCATTATTCTTGTCTTGATCTGCATTGAATGATGTTCGAAGCTTGATATGAATTTGTAAAGTTTAGTCACTGGAAGCGATCAGGAATTTTTAATATTTCTTGATCCTGATCTGCTAAAACTGCCTCTGAGTCAATATATGTATACTTGTAATATAGACATTTTTCTCTCTTTAATCTTTATAGTAAGAGAAATCTATTTAATCCAAGGGCAATTTTCTACATAACCTACAGTACATGTATATCGGGTAATTTTTGCGTCAGGAAATTTTGGCAAATATTGGTGCTTTAATAAATACAAAATGTATTGACAGATTTTTTAAACATCTGCCAAAATTAGAATGGTCAAATTCATGTGAGTATCACTGTTTGGTGACTGTATACACGATAATAAAATGACTAGAAAAATGTTCGGTGCTTTATTCATAGATATAAAAGACAACGTTCACAGTTTTAAAAGTCTTTCAAACATTACAACTAGAGTGCATTTGTATCGACAGTTTTAAGAGAACTTAAAATTAGCGCTGCATGATCGTACAGTAAATATGTCGGAAATTATCTCTTTTCTGTAAATTAATAGCTTCGATTACTTATGGTCACAATGCTTAAGTCTATATGTCAAAAGACTCGCACCCTATTTACCCCTCAATACCAGAATCCCTTCTACATAAATGTTTTAATTTTTCAAAGGGGTCATTTTCCAGAGAAGTTAAAGTTCCTGTTCTTGCTTATTAGATAATTGGATTGACGCAGGGGAAGAGTCAATTGTTTGGATGTAAATTGTTTGTTTGAAGGTCACCAATGATACCTGTAATTACGACATCATGGACATGGTCAAAATAGGCGCATATTTTAAGCAAATGAGGTTATTATACCCAATAGAAAACGAACATCTTTTACAGTGGCAGATCTTTAGCTGAATAAATTTCGTCTTTTATGAATGGAAAATTTTATGCTTTTCAATTTGGAGATTTTATTGTATTTGCCAACAAATCCAAAATTTCCATCGTGCCAAAATTACCTGATGTATACGGTATCCATAAAGTCCTTTTCATAATATTGAACATGTACCTGATGAACATGATTAATAGAATTTTTATCTATCGAGGCTTGCCGAGTCGTGGAAAAAAGCAAGTTCTGGAAACGAGGGTTGGATTTCCATGTCCCTGATCACATCTAGGGATTGATTATTTTTCTCTCTCTAGTGCTGTCTTAAAGAGCTCAAAAATGAGTTTTATGTATTCTTTATAATATTTTATGCAGCTAATGCAGCAATAATGTATGACGTCACAATGACGTTACAGTTTAAAGCACTTCCGGAATGAGCTTATCTCAGGGTGTTTTCCTGACGCCCAATTTTGTGGACAAATCAGTCTCAAGTGAGAGAAAAAGTAAAGTCAATAAATTACCTTTAAATTGACAGCAGTTTCTTAATTATAATATTTAAAACTACTTGAGATTTTCAATATGTTTAAAGTCATTTTCTTAACCGATTTAGGATGTTGCCAGATTATACAAGCAGAAACATTTGGATGTAAACGTGACTTTGATAGAATCCAATCAAATTCTCGGCTCATTTGATGAACGTCTCAGGAAGTATGCCGAAAAGAAAATAAAACAGAGAGACAGATTTAAATTGATACAGTCTGCTGTCACAGGTAAAATTCTGAACAGGAAGAAATTTTGTATACTCCTGCCTAAAATTGACACTTCCGAATGCTTGAACAATTTGAGAAATTCCTTGACGCATACCTGTCAACTTTTTTCAGACAAAAGAGGGTCAATGACCCTCTTTGGGAAATGAAAAAGAGAGTCATAGCGCGCGTAACAAAATCGTGACCTTTTGCTTGTGTCATTATGAATAAAATTTAACCCCCCCCCCCCCAAAAAAAAAAACAAAGGTCATTTAAGTACATTTTATCGCAAGACATGTAAAGCATTTATTTAAATTGTAATATGTAGAACATGTGTAAAATTTTAGGACTTAATTATCAAGGCCTGAAGCATGTGAAGGTTCATAGTTGAATTTGCTAAGTTAGATGTATTTTCATTTAGTTATTGCTATGCCATGATGAAGATTTTGTGTGAAATGAACTTTTCATTTCACTTTTTCAATTGTTTTAAACACTATAAAAACATTTTGTCCCTTTTCGTCTGCATAAATCTCTGTGTTTACGATCGTCTTCCCATAGACATTCCCATAATAATCCAAGCCCATGTCGTTTAAAACAACATGAAAGTGGCTAATTACTTCCAAAATCACTAAACAAACAACATGAACAACCCAATTTACCTGTAACTGCAGGTGTTTTAATCGAAAAAGTCACAGCTGGAAATTTTAAGTCCCAAGTAATAGACGGAATGAAATTGGAATCGGGTGATTCCCGGGTCAGCAACGAAAAATCGGGTGAAAGACATGACCCGCACGGGTGATAAAAAATAATCGGGTCAAAGGGTGAAAAAGCGGGACTGACCCTCTGAAATCGGGTCAGTTGACCGCTATGCCTTGACGTCACAATGCAATTTCGATGTTTGACCAAGATTTGAAGCTTGTGTGTCTGAGGAAAAAGCAGTGTGATGTCACGAAATTTTGCATTTTTTCCCGCAATCGGAAGGGTCAGTTGCAAGGGGGGGGGGGGGCAATAAACTGATGCTGTTGTCAATTTGTTCTTCCCTCTGTACTGTGCTGTCTATACATTCTGAAAGCTGTTTTTATCTAGAACCTCAAGGAAATTTATTTCAGATAATCAGTTCATTTCGTAAACGTGAAGCTTTTACACAAAGAAATACATGTCAAGATCAAATATGGATAGCATTTCTTTGTTATGTGCAGAGTTATGCCTCTTTAAATTTGAAAAAATCAAAATAGGGACTCAGTATGGTTTCAAACATTATATTGTTATATAGAAATTCTATGACAAAGAATCAATTCAGCTTTATATCATACTGTAAACATGGTAAAATCATCCCGATCAGAAAAAAAGGAATTTATCATAGAAGTTTGGGGGAAGGGAACCACAGATTTGTCAATCAAATAATTCTTGTTTATGATACATGTACATGTATTTAGAATTTCATAACTATAACAGCATGAAAATATGCAAAGAAAACAAGTGACATACATGTAACTGTTGATTCTAGATGAAAAGAAAGATTATCCATTCTGTGACATTTATAAGTTAAATGTCATTGATATGAATACTCTGATAACTTTTTTGTTTATTGATTCTTAAAATTTCACATTTCAGAAGTGACGGAGAAGGGTGTGCGGTTAAAAGACGGAGAATTTTTGCCGTGTGGAATGGTGGTGTGGAGTACAGGGGTGGCACCTCGTCCTTTTATCCGCAAGTTAGACGTACCTAAAAATAAACAAGGACAGGTTAGTAAGGACTAGTTATGCCCCATATTGAATAGGCCTTATTGCCATTAGCGCGCTCTCTAGTGTTAGAGATAGAAAGGCTCTATCAGTGGGGGCAACGCGGCGGCGTCATTGTCAACAACAAAGCGCGCGCTAAATTTGAAAAGGAAATGTGTAATCTTCAAGGATGTACGATAACTTGTTAGCTAATTTGATGAATTTTGACTTGAAAAAAAAATGATTTAAAAAAAAAAAGAGAGTAAAATAATACATGTAAACCTTCATTGTAATTAGAGGAGTTTGAGAGGTCATGAGCGCTATTTAAAGACAAACTCAGTTATATAACACGCGTACACGCACGTATCGTAAACCAGTTTCTATTTAAGACATACAAAGAAAGAAATAAACAAAGACAAAAAGACCAAAAGTATGCAAAAAAAAAAAAAATAATAATAATAAATAAAGTAACATTAAACATGTAACGAATATTTAACGAAGACAGAGAGAAAGACGGTAAATAAAGCCGGGGCTGGATAAAAAAAACAACTCAATGTTTCCTATTAATGTCCTATCCTTGCATTGAAATAATAATTGTTTTGACAAATAATCCAGCCGTATTCGTTTATTTATAACCTATCTTGTGAATATAAGTCAAAATTGATCATCTGATACGACAGGGGGGGGGGGGGGATTAAATCCTAACCAGACGTGCCGTAAGAAACGGGTCTTTTTCAGGGTGTAAAATCATACTATTTGGTATTTAAGAGACCCTCGATTGGGTGTCAGTTGTAAAAAACAGTCTATAATTTTTTTTAATGTAGACATAAAAAAAAAGATGAAACGTATGACCATGTTTTTTTTTTCTGCGCCATGCAGTTTATGATACGCCTAGTAGAGGCGGAATCTATAACTGAACTTATATTAGTCGAAAACTGATAATATTCTAGCAGAATCTAAATCTAATATACTGAAATCTGAATCTTATATACATGACCGGTCGGGTTGGAAATGTTTTGTGGTGATTTATCAATTTGGGGAGAGTATGAATTTTCATTGAATTGGCAGAGACAACCCGGGCCACCTTTTACCAAATTGTAATTTTGAAAATACCCCCCCCCCCCCCCCCCCCCCTGTTATTATCGCAAAGTTTTCCTCCTAGTGAGTCCGACATTGGCGTTCTATCTTCCCTACCCTTATCATTCCCATTACAATTTATGCTTACTCTTTACATCGCCAAAAACAAGTCTAAAAAATAAACGTTTGGAACTTGACAGAGTGATTTGTTTCAACTTTATTTTTATTGTTATTATTATTATTTTTTTTTTCATAATCCCCTTTCTTTTCTTTTGTTTGCGGTTTGTGCGTTGACAACTTGTTTATCATGATCTGACACTTACAGGGGATGCTTACTCCTCCCGGGCACCTGGTCCCACCTCTAGCTTGCTAGGGGTTCGTCGATGTTTAACTTTGTGCTCTATTGTAAGTGCTGTTGAGATTATCGTCAGGATCTTCTTTAACTCATTGATGCAACTTCAAGAAGGAATACAGTATACTCAATATATTATACTGGAAGAAACGAGGGGTAATAATGCGGACGGACGTAATATCATGATATTTTTCTGTTTCCTTTTCATAACATTCTTATTCAATTATTCTATTTTTCCTGTTTTTGTTAGTTTTTTTTAATTTAGGAGAGGGGAGTGAAAGAGTGGCGTATTGTGATTTGGAAAAAAAAGGTTTTGCCTACCCTTTTCTAAACCAAGATCTGCCATTGAATTTGAAAATCATGGTAAGGATGTGAAACATCAGAAGTGTGTGTGTGTGTGTGTGTGTGTGCGTGGGGGGGGGGGGGGGCTAAAATCTAAAGTCTAAAATCAAAGCACGTTTTCAGCAAAGGGCGTGCCGCGATGGTGGTCTTTCAGTTGCCCCCTTATACATTATTATTCATTGATTTACTTATCGTATTTCTCATTGATTTTATACATCGATTATGGTGGAGAAGATGTTCAACGGTGTTGATTTTAATATAAAAACGTACTTTATAATGATATAGACAGATGAAGAACATTTCAGTATGATAAAGACAGATTCATTTTAAAAGCCGTGGACAAAACAGGGGCGGACGCAGAGTTGAACTGAAGTGGCCCGAGGGAGGGGTTCATTCCAATGGGCCGATGCAAGGCACGAAGTGCCGATTGGGGAAGGGTACGAGATGGGGTTGCACCTTCTGCAGTTGGGTGTCCAGGGTAGCTTCAACGGAAATGTTTTATATTTTATAATTTTACTGGTGCGATCATCATCATAAAATAGTGCACATTTTTTTCACATTTTCAGCTATTTGAAAATTCATGGGATAAGATTACACAAGTATTTCATAGATGGCGACTTCCGTAAGTTTTTTTTTCTGTAATT
Source organism: Pinctada fucata (assembly GCA_028142955.1). Taxonomy (NCBI): domain Eukaryota; kingdom Metazoa; phylum Mollusca; class Bivalvia; order Pterioida; family Pteriidae; genus Pinctada; species Pinctada fucata. The sequence continues at coordinate 48,090,436 of AP027106.1, forward strand.
TTAAATGTAGTTGCGCCATGAAACAATCTGCAGTACATTTAATCTTCAGCTTGTAGGTTTTGAACTTCAACAGTCCAAAATTGGCAAGAAACGAAACTGAGGTGACACTGTTTTCGTAAAAGTCAAAGAAACACATGCTATTTTCCACAAAAATCCACAGGACATTGACAAAATGCGCTGGAGATCGCCGGCAATCTGGCAATTTTTTATAAATTAAGTTTTTATATATATATTTAATATTTTTACCAAAGACTACCCCTGCCAGTCGAGCTGGGGATCCCCTGTGGTTTGCCTATTCTCCTTGATGAAGGTCGTTTTCTCATGAACTGAACAAATAGAAAAAACCGGGCCCGGGGGGGGGGGGGGGCCTAGTTCTCGAACATCAGTCCAGAACACCCCCCTTCTTTTGAATTACTTGAATTTAACCGTTTTACACAATCTTTGCTTTTCAGTTCCCCAATATAGTTTGTAATAGAAGGATAAGTTATCAAAATCATACATACACAATTGGGCTGGTCTATTTGCTGTCTTAGGACAGTGCATCTTTGATTATTATGTTCAATGCAATCATTGAACATCTCGAAATATGATCTTTCCTCCGATTCCGTGTCATGTTTCACATGTTTGAAACAAAAACTAATATAATATCGAAAGACAGAAGATCTATGCAACATTCTATTGTCAAATTTAATCTTAAAATAAAGTGCAGAGCAAAGAAATCGACGCGTTCTACGATATTATATCGCTTTGCAACGTTGCCCCCAGAAATTTCCCGAACTAAGTACTCTTTGTGATTTTCACGCTAGAGAGTTACATAAGGGACGTCACTCTTACGTTAATGGCAATAAGGCCTATACTAGTATATTTTAGAGCCTATTGTTAATATCTGTCTTTTTGTCTGAATGATATTTTTACAAGTTAATCCTTTTGGAAATAAAACTTATTAATAAATTCCATGTTTTCTGATTTTTTTTTTTTAATTTTGACCTTGACCTTTATACATGTTTTTGATACTCTTTTTTAAAACTTGTAAACATTTTCAAAAGCTGGATAATTTTTCTTGTTTGCTCTTGAGAGACTTTGATGTTTAAAGATTCATAATAAAGAAAGTATACTTTTATATAATTTACACAGGGGAGGGAGGGGGAGAGGTTCAGATCTAGACTTCCCACCTCCCGCTTTACCCTTGGAGCATAATGGATATACAAGTACATGTCTTGTAGATATGAATATACACAACTACATTAAAAAAAATTGTGTGTTTTTGGACAAGGTCAGGATGCTCTCAATTCTTGTGTACTAGTATGTATGTGTATAACTTGTGTTTGTAGATACTTACTGATAATCATCTGCATGTAATAGGAGACACAACAGGATCTGTGTTTGCTTTAGGAGACTGTGCAGATATAGAGAAGTTACCTTTACCCTGTACCGCTCAGGTAAATCTGAAAAAAAGTACCTTTACCTTGTATTCATAATACAGAGTAATAGGTTCTATCATGATCTACTGAGAGACACATAGGAATTTACATGAGTGACAGAAATTTCGTCTTTTCGCAAGTGGAGCTTAGTGGAATGTTGAGGGAAAGGATGAAAAATTTCCATCACGAGTGTAAATTTTTATGTCTCACTCAATAGAAAGTGATGGAATCTATTTCTTCTTCAATGAAACCTAAGAAGTAAGGGAATTCAAACAACGTTTCATGCCATCTAACGCCATGTTTTCTGACGATGTTACTGTGACGTCACAATAAGATTCTCTTTTATCATTGGTCAAGTGGAGCCTTTGAGACAACTTATGTGTCTCACATAGACTGTCTCACATGGTAAGAGCAAAACTGGAGAAGATATGTTGAAATCACCATGTATTTCAAAGTTATCAACATCTTCATGAATTTGTTTGACCAAACAATAAAATGTATTAAGAGGGTTTGTCAATCAAAATGAAATTTTGAAAAAAAAAATCACGCAAATTAAGACAGGAATTTGAATTTTGAAAAAAAAAACCCTGTACCTCTTTTCAAGTATTATTCATTACAAATAACCATGTATTTGCACACTTATAATAATACTATATTAATTTTGTATATTAAAAAAGAATCTCATGGCTGGCCGGCAAAAATAGTTACGGTACATAAAGAGTGAAATGGTGTCAAACATGTTCTTTCAGGTGGCAGAGAGAGAAGGAAAATACTTGGCCAAGAAACTGAATGGAAAAACAGATAATGAGTTTAAGTACATAAATATGGGAATGATGACATACATAGGCCGATATCAAGCACTGACAGAGGTTACAAAGGTCAAAATGCAGGGTAGGTACCTATGATATTATAGTCATGTCCATGCAAGTTGATATAACCATTAGCTCAGAAAATGTTCCTCAATGTTAATTTGCAGGGAAGTAAATCAAAGAGCGATTTGCATTAGTTGATACACATGTACTGTGATGCCCGATGGGCTAAGAAAGTAGTTCTGGGGGGGGGGGGGGGGAGGGGAGTGGGGTCTGCCTTTTGTTTTGACTGTTTTATTAATACTACAAATTGAAAAAGTCAAAACTTAACCCCCCCCCCCTCCCATTTTGAAATACATAGGCCAATATCAAGCACTGACGGAAGTCACAAAGGTAAAAATGCATGGTAGGTACCTTTGATATTATACATGCAAGTTGATATAACCATTTGCTCAGAAAATGTTCCTCAATGTTATTTGCAGGGAATTACATCAAAGAGTGAGTTGCATTAGTGGATATATGCCGATGGGCTAAGAAAGTATAAGACGTTCAAATTTCAGCATCTTGTAAGGGGAGATAACTTAAGTTAGATAATGCTGCTTGAAATATTTCCAACAAAAGGTTTATTTCCCACCAAAAAGTCGAGAAATTTGTAAAAAAGATAACTTAGTTTTATCCTTTTGTTTGCAGGAGTGCCCTCTTGGCTGCTGTGGCGTTCTGCTTATTTGACACGACTGGGAAGTTGGCGACTAAGGATGCAGGTTCCGCTAGACTGGACTAAAACTCTACTGTATGGTAGAGATACCTCTAGAGTTGAATAACTGATAGCCTAGTATTTTATGTGTCAGGTGTGTGTGGAAATACATTACTGTACAAAGTCATATATATTACATTCAAGGGGATCTTCATAGGACTTTGTTGTAGCTGTTGAGTCTTTGGTGGAATACAGAGTTATTTCCCCTTACAGACGGTATTTGACGTAAAACCATTATGACATCATGAAAATGGTATGGTAACGTCAATTTTACACCGTTATTTCCCAGACTTTTAGGACTGTTTCCATAGAATTTAATGACGTCACAATCAGTCTACATCAGAAAACGTCTCAAATGGGAAGTAACTCTGGTTTTCGTTAATAGCGAATTATAGAAATGACGACATATTCTTCTGAAAGCCCAGAGATAAATGTACATGTATGCCATTATTACCAGCTGATAAACTACAGTAAGTGGTCTTTTATTCGCGATCACTTTATTTTCATGATGTTGTCGAGGTCCTACGATTTGTGAAAATAAAATGCTGTGAATATGTCTTAAAACATGTTTTAAGTAAGATAAATAAATACAATGTCGCAAAAATGAAATGCTTAAAGCAGCAAACAAGTCATGGCACTCACGTTCGCGAACTTAAGACGCAGCAAATAAAAGTCAGTTTACAGTGTACTGTGCAGCAATTATACATAATTAGCAGATTTGAACTTTGCTAGGCACAAGAAATACAAAAATATGAAGAAACAGGAGGGTGAAAATATGAGCAATTTTGACCCTTTTCTTATAGCCTGTGTAATCAGTTAGGATATTGTATATGAGAGTGTATCAATTTTGTTTAAGAGCTTGAATGTTAATATATTTAATTTATTCTTTCTTCATATTTTCTTTATTTATAAAACTTTATTTGTTTTCCTTGTATCCCAATTAAATATTCTTTATAGTTTTTACATAATTACATGTTATATTATGTAGAACCATTTTTACATGAACTGCAGTGTATTAAATTAAAGGGAACAACTAATACATGATCGATGTACTTTATGAAAATATTGAATTTTATAAATTCAATATTTTCATAAAGTACAAAAAGTACAAATTTTTAAACCCATTACTGATCTGACATGATGACAGGAAAACTACCTCAATCTCAGAGACTTGTATCAAGTACATTTTAATTTTTGAACCATGTTTCCTTCAAGTTTGAAACAACAAGAATACTAAAGAGATTGATGCATGAACAATGTTCATGTACATGCAAATTTACTATACATGTATGTCCGTACAAGTGCGGAAATGTTATTTTGTCCAAAACTGAGCTGTCTCAAAAAATAATGTAAACAATACCTGTATCATATTTTCAGATAAAATTTCATTCAAATCCAAATACATGTATGTGTTTTTATCTTTTCTTTGTGTGAGTGTCATTGTTTTATATCCCAGTAATCAGAGATTTTAGGCATGTGCATCATGATCATAGTACTCAGTTTGTGTGTCGCATGGAAGCATAACGACACTTCAGACAGTGCATGAAGTTTATATATTGTTTTCATTTTCGTTCTTAAACATCGACGGCGGGTGCGGCCAGCCAACAGGGGATGCTTACTCCTTCCGGACACCTGGTCCCACCTCTAGCTTGCTTGGGGGTCCGTCGATGCTTAATTTTGTGCTCTATTGTGAGTGCTGTTGAGATTATCGTCGGAATCTTCTTTTACTCATTAGGGATCATTTTTCTTCATAGTTCATTGTAGCACAAAGGTCAAAAAAAAAAAAAAAAGAATTCCACCAGTTATTTTGCAATAAGACTTCACACATCCATTAAATGACCTTTTTCCTATGAATACTCGAGTGCCGTACAAAAATTAATATTTTTGACAGTCTAATTTAGCCAATAAACAAAACGCCCCATATGGCCTCAGCTCGGGGTCATGAACTTGTGTATCACATGTGTATTTTTCTGCCAGCTTGGCCTCACACTAATGTCAACATGAAAGAATCACACATCGATTAAAATATCTGTCCCCCCACTTTAGTGAAAGTGCGGGGACATTAAAACCGTTCCTTTGTCTATCTGTCCGCCAGTCAGAAAAACTTTAACCTTGTTCATAGCTTTTGGATGGTAAATGATAGGACTTTCATATTTCACATGTGCATTCCTTTTCTCAAGACCTTTTCTTGGAGTTTAATCTTTTGATCATGATGTTTAGAACTTTAAAAGTCAATGAGATTATAAGACTCTTTCATGGTCTTCTATGAAAGATACATCGATTCCACCCGAGGGGTCTCAAAATCATGTAAAACCCAAGGCTTGCCGAGGGTTTTGCAAAATTTTGAGACCCCGAGGGTGGAAACGATGTATCTTTCATAGAAGAACATGAAAGAGTATTTTTCTCTCATATCTAAAGGTCAAAACAAAACTGAAAGAAAAGGGACGAAATTTGAAAAAATGTCAAGTTGATCTAATCTCAATAATTTTGCGATATTCGAATTCAGCACCCCCGAAAATGGTTTATTCTATAAGAATAAACTACGAATATTAGGCTTTTCAAAGTAAAACGCAAGAGTACTTTGAAAAACGATCTTAAAATCGAAGTTTTATGGCGACGTCGCCGCTAGCTTGTTTGTTTTGCGGGCTGAAATCATGACGTCACAATAGCGTTAACAATCGAAACAATAGCGTCACGTGATATGTGATACAGCTGTCACATGATATGTGATACAGAAGTAACTCACGTAGCTTTATCTAATGGGCCTAGTATGTAACACATACGCGGGTATGAGAGAAAAAAACTTAGAAATAGGGAGGGTGTCTGAAAGCTTTTCTTGAAAGACAAACGCCCAAATTTTATGATTTTTTCAACCTTTACTTAGAAAACTTGCTTATACTCAACATGCTTAATTTCACATTAAAACATGCCAAAATAAATTTCTAAAGGTTGCATACAGAATTCTCTTGGGGACTATACAGGTGGTCAAATTGAATCAATGGAGAAAACTGTACTGTGATGATATAAGTTTGGGGAAGTTGGTTTGTCTGTATTTAGCTCACCTTAGCGCATCGTCCGTCCGTCATCTGTCGTCCGCTGGAATTTTTTTTACATTTTCGACTTCTTTGCAGCCACTGCACAGAATTTCAGAAAACCTTACAATTAAGAAGCAGGTACTCAAGGTTCTCTACCAAGTTTAGTTTAAACTTTATTTATTGTGGAGGAAGTACATGAAATCATACAATACAATATTTAGAGACAGAGATCTGGAAACAAGCAATAATAAAATACTAATCCATTTCTCGAATGTATTTAAACTCTTGACAACGCAATATATCCGCTCTATGAAATAAAGTTAAATGCTACATAATTGCATGGAAATGTGAGTTATAATAGTAAGACAGAAAGAAAGAAGGAGGAAGGAAACAAGATACTAGAAAGTGAACGTGACAAAAACTGACATGTGAAAAAAGTTAAACTTTGTGTTTCTCGTGTCGATTGGTCACCAAATATGGATGTCTTGAACTTTGATTGGCTGACTCATGTTTTACTTATCTGCACCCACTGCAAAGAATTTCAAGAAACCTTACAGAAAGCATGTACTCATCAAGTTTGTGTAACAAATAATATCTTGCCTTATTAATCTGGATATTTATACCATGGCTAACTAATCGTCATTTATAGCCAATCAGAGCCCTAGGTGGCTATATTTAATGACCGATCAGCACAAAAAAAAAAAAAAACAGGAACATGTTAGAGGACCTAGAGTACTTGTAAGGTTTAATGAAATTCCCTTAACCGGTTGCACAGGAGAAGTTGAAAATGTGTCGGCCAATCAGAGCCCTCGGTGGCCATATTTGTAGACCTATTGGTACGAAAGATACAAACTAGGGTAGAGGACCTTGAGTACTTGCTTCCTGTAAGGTTGCGTGAAATTCTGTGCAGCAGTTTCAGAGGAGAAGTCGAAAATGTGTCAGCCAATCAGAGCCTTGGCAGTCATATTTGTTGATCGAACGGCACAAAAACACAAACGTGGAAGAGGACCTTGAGTACTTGCTATAGGATTCATGCAATTCTGTGTCACTATTGAGAGGAGAAGTCGAAAATTTAGACCTCAACCAATCAGAGCCCTCGGCAGCAATATTTGCTGACCGACCGGCAGGAAAATCACAAACTTGGTAGATGACCCTCAGTACTTTATAGTTTCCTGTAAGGTTTCGTGAAATTCAGTTCAGCGGTTGCAGAGGATGGACGGACGGCGCGCTATGACTAAAGCTCACTTGAGCTTCGCTCATGTGAGCTAAGAACATATACTGGCTGGGAATTCGAGAAGCGTATGATTCAACCTCAGACACAATCTGTCTCGGGGTCCAACAAATTATATTTTGCCCTCATCCCCAGTCAATAATTGTATATCGATTGTATATATGAGCTTTTGGTATACAAGTATATATTTTTGGAAAATCGCCTAGTTGGCGCCAACTTAAATCTCATCAGCTTTGTATGCATACATACGAGTTAACTGAATAGCTATATTAAACACTATACACAAATCAGTCAAGGAATAGGCATTGGTCAAGACTAAACCCATCGACGTTTCAAAACTGAATACATGTATATATTCTTATCAATCAAAGTTACCGATATATAGCAAATATACCCTCATTTACCTCTCTCCATAATACCGATACATTCGTGAGTAAAAATTAAACATAAGTCCAGTATAAGAATTCAAAAATCAAAATCAATGGACATTCCCCAGTGGGCAAATGACGTCAATTTGACGTTAAATTGACGTTGGATAGACGTCAGGAGAAGGTTGAAAATGAAAGTTTTTCAGACGTCAAAACGTGACGTTGTATGGACGTCAGGTACTGACGTTGTATATATGTCATAAATAGACGTCAGTAAGACGTCAGATACTGATGTTGCATTGACGTCGTGTGAAGGTTGAAAGCTTTTTAGACGTCTTAATCTGACGTTGTATGGGTCGACGTTTGATCCTGACATTGTATTGATGTCATGAGTTAAGACATTAGACAGACCTCAACTAATTATCAATCTGGTGCTCTGTTGTACTTGGACAAGTTTTCTAAACAGATTACTGCAGCTGTGAAAAAAAAACAGTTTTCCTTCTTTTTTTAAAATACTTTGCCCCCCAGTCCCTTTCCTTCTACCACGTACTCCAGCAAACAATTTTACCATTTTATTTGCTATAAGCCCTCTAATATTCACCTCCTCTTTATTTGCATATAGTTATTCTACTTTTGTAATTTATGTATTTATTTTGAATACCCCCCCCCCCCCCCTTGCCATGCTTGTAGAGGTTTATTTTAATTTCACTTTTGAAGTTGGCTGTCCCCTCATTTTCCTTTGTCAATCTTATATAATTATACGCCCATTTTTCTCCACTGAGTAAAGTCATGGTCCAATGGCGTATACGCACTGGATCCCCTTTTTTCAAGATTTCAGATTTAATGTTTATTAATTCAAAACTCACGCAAGCTAAGAAATTGCATATAAATACAGAGTACATTAACGAACATGGGAATTGATCCGTTTGCAATATGAAATTATTGAATATATATATATATACCTAAATTTTTATACGACAAACATAAACAAATCGTTTGAATAATAATAAGTATGAATACTCCCTTGTGAAGTGTAACTTCGGTATGTTATATGCACGTTTCCTGGTAAAATATGTATTAAAAAGTTTAAGACTTTCTATGTTGAAAACAATTTCCTTGTTGAAACCATGCAACGTACCATCTACATTTACAACTTTCTATGTTAAAACAACTTTCTAATCTTGTAAACAAGTCTTAAAAATCAACGTTATATACAACTACACATGCATTGAACTTTGATTTAATTAAAGAAAGATTGTACTTACGTCGTAGCGTAACGTTGGTTAAATATTTTTATTCTCTCTTTCTTTTGCTGAAAGCTCCGTTTGATTCAAATCACTGACTCAGGATAGCGCATTCTTCTGTGTAGATCGGGGCAACTTGACCATCCTTTGGTATCATATTTCGCAGTTACTACAGAATTTAGCCAATCTCCAGCAGTTCTATATACTGTCCTAATTTATTCCAACGGAAACTTGCTCTTTTCTGTGATATAGTATGAAAAATTTGGCCTTCCTGCACATAGTTGCTGCAAGTTTGCAGCACTAGTTGCCGCAAGCTTGCTGCAACTATGGTGAGATTTGGCATGCAAATGAAGTCTTGCTGCACACATTTTCCTGCAATCCTCTGGCACGTACGTGCGGCTAGCGGCATCTGTTTCGGCACACTTCCTGCACATAGTTGCCGCTAGCTGCATCTGTTCCAGCATACATTCTGCACATATATGTGCTGCTAGCTGCAACCCTTCTTGCACATATAGTGCCGGTAGCAGCAACTACCCTACATACGTTTGATTTACACATACATGTTTCTAAACACTTGTATAAATGGAGTAGGAATAATGGTTTGACCACTTGAAACAGAATTTACTTATGCTGACTACTACAATGTCAAAGAGAATATCCCAAACTGCATACAATTGTTGCGTACTGAACACAATTTTATTAAAGTACATGCAAATATCAACGTCCAGAAGGTCGCATGTATTATTGTGTAAAGTTTCTGCAAGTTCAAGCAAATTAGTGACATTTTCTCACAATAATCTTAATGCTTACCTTCTTTTTCAATCACATGCATAATGATTGATAATTAATCCAGCTTAATCAATTCTCATTTTAACACATTTTGAACAGCCATTAAATTCGATCATCATCTAAAAGATATGTATTCCATTTACACTTTTCAGTCATTTAGTTCCCAAACCATCATTTCAAGTATCCAGACTTCATTCAGTATCAGTATATTTTCATTATATGAATGTGGCACATCTCTTCTCACTTAACTGTTTCAAAGCCAGAGCTTTGAATGTCAGCGGCCTTAAATTCTATTGGCTCATGTGACTTGTGCATGTGACTTATACATGAATGTGCAGCTTCTGGCACGCACTCATTGGTTTCTGTTCTATAGTTGCAGCTAGCTGCATAGAAAACTTTACCCGATGCTCCTTTTTAGGTTGAAATGAATTGATGCAGCTAGCGGCAACCATGTGCAGCTAGCAGCAGCTATGTGCGGCTACCTGCAATCTAATTTGTATTCAGATTTTGTGTGCAATCTGTGTGCAGGTAGCGGCATATACCTGCACACGTCTTTCTGCACGCTTTTATGGTTGCAGCATGGTTGCTGCAACCTTGCAGCAAGCTTGCTGCAATTTTTTCTTTTCGTAAGGGAGATGTAATCGCCTCTGCATTTAGAAAGTGTCACTTATTCAATGTAAAAAAAAATTAAATTCTTCATTACGGGCGTGTACGTTTTTCCATATTTACATGAGAAAAATGAATTTATATTAAAGTGAAAAAAAACTTGAATATATATTAATTTCATTACGAAAGAAAGTTGTAAAGAATAAACGCGAAGTTTTAAAACTGAATTGATAATTCATACTTTTATCGATAACAAAAGTTAAAAATCATTTTCTTTACCCAATATTCTTTACATGTATGACTTAATTGTGACAAAAAAAAATTACGTTGCAATCAAACACGAAAATGTGACGTCATGATTCTAACTTAAATTCATGATCATTTTTTAAACATATATGACCAAAAATCGACGTCGTTATCCGACTTCAAATAACTTATTTGGTAATTTTTAGCCGAGTTGCAAAACTCGGCTCTTAATTTGATGTGAGACGGGCGGGCGGGCGGGCGGGCGGGAGGGCGTCAACAATTGGTTTCCGGACTATAAGTCAACTACGAAAGAGGCTATAACAATGAAACTTCATACACTTACTCACCATTAGTCAAGGATGAGCCCTATTGATTTTGGGGTCAAAAGGTCAAAGGTCAAGGTCACAGGACTCAGATGATTGAAAATGGTTTCCGGACCATATTTCAGCCTGTATTGCACCTATAATCATGAAACTTGCCAGAAATGTTTCCCTTGAATCAAGGATGAGGCCTATTGATTTTGGGGTCAAAAGGTCAAAGGTCAAGGTCACAGGACTCAGATGATTGAAAATGGTTTCCGGACCATATTTCAGCCTGTATTGCACCTATAATCATTAAACTTGCCAGAAATGTTTCCCTTGGATCAAGGATGAGGCCTATTGATTTTGGGGTCAAAAGGTCAAAGGTCAAGGTCACAGGACTCTGTTGATTGAAATTGGTTTTCGGACCATATTTCAGCCTGTATTGCACCTATAATCATGTAACTTGCCAGAAATGTTTCCTGTGAATAGAAAATGACCACTTTTGATTTTGGGGTCAAAAGGTCAAAGGTCAAGGTCACAGGACTCTGATGATTGAAAATGGTTTCCTGGCCATATTTTAGCCTGTATTGCACCTAAAGTCATGAAACTTGCCAGAAATGTTTCCCTTGAATCAAGGATGAGGCCTATTGATTTTGGGGTCAAAAGGTCTAAGGTCAAGGTCACAGGACTCTGTTGATTGAAATTGGTTTTCGGACCATATTTCAGCCTGTATTGCACCTATAATCATGTAACTTGCCAGAAATGTTTCCCTTGAATCAAGGATGAGGCCTATTGATTTTCGGGTCAAAAGGTCAAAGGTCAAGGTCACAGGACTCAGATGATTGAAAATGGTTTCCGGACCATATTTCAGCCTGTATTGCACCTATAATCATTAAACTTGCCAGAAATGTTTCCCTTGGATCAAGGATGAGGCCTATTGATTTTGGGGTCAAAAGGTCAAAGGTCAAGGTCACAGGACTCTGATGATTGAAAATGGTTTCCTGGCCATATTTTAGCCTGTATTGCACCTAAAGTCATGAAACTTGCCAATAATGATTCCCATGAATCAAGAATGACCCCTATTGATTTTGGGGTCAAAAGGTCAAAGGTCAAGGTCACAAGACTCCGATGATTGAAAGTGGTTTCTGGACCATATTTCAGCCTGTATTGCAATTATAATCATGAAGCTTGCCAGAAATGTTTCCCATGGATCAAGGATGACCACTATCAATTTTGGGGTTCAAAGGTCAAGGTCACAGGACTAAGATGATTAAAAATGGTTTCCCGACTGAATTTGAGCCTGTATTGCACCTATTATCATGTAACTTGCCAGAAATGTTCCTATTAATTTTGGGGTCAAGAGATCAAAGGTCAAATTCATAGGACTCGTTAATTGAAAATGGTTTCTGAATTATATATGAATGTGGATCAACCTGAAACATGCTAATAATGTTTCCCATCTGTCGAGACCATATTCAAATCATGTATATTTTACTTATGTTCAAGTTTTGCAACTCGGCACTTTGCATCTTTGATGCATTTTAAGCTTATTCTTACATTACTACGACCATATAAAATACCGCTGCAAAGTCCACATATAAATATCAGACATTGATAAAAACTGTAAGTACGATTTCTTACCTCAAAAGGTATCAACGTTAAACGTCTTTAAATTCAATAGCATCATTTAAAAACCTGATACATTTACAGCATGGAACAGACATGCACGTTTCGGGTTCTATTCACATCTAACTACTAAGATGAAGTCATTAACTAGACGTCAATCTGACATCAACACGACGTCATTGTTCGTCAGGTATTGAACAGGTCAGGATCAGACGTCTCTTCAACGTCATATTGACGTCGCCGACGTCGCAACGTAAGTCCAACCAGATTATTACATCACATGGACGTCATGTGCCTACTGGGACAAAATCTGGACAAAAACAAATTGAACGAAACAACGATAAGGAGGCGATTTCAAACAGTGAAAACATCGAACACTCTCTCGATAAAGGAAAGAAAGAGAACAGACAGACGGAGACAATAGCGTCAAAACATCGAACACTCTCTCAGTGGACGAAAGAAAGAACAGACAGACAGAGACAATAGCCTCAAAACATGGAACACTCGATATACGAAAGAAAGAACAGACAGACGTAGACAATAGCATCAAAACATCGAACGCTTTCTCCGTGGACGAAAGAAAGAACAGACAGACGGAGACAATAGCATCAAAACATCGAACACTCTCTCGATAGACAAAAGAAAGAGAACATACAGACTGAGACAATAGCATCAAAACATCGATCACACTCTCGATAGACGAAAGAACGAGAACAGACAGACGGAGGCAATAGCATCAAAACATCGAACAATCTCTCGATTGACGAAAGAAAGAGAACAGACAGGCGGAGACTATAGCATCAAAACATCGAACACTCTCTCTATAGACGAAAGAAAGAGAACATACAGACGGAGACAATAACATCGAGATATGAAGGGCAAAACTATCTTTTCGAACACTCACCACCGCGTTAAATGTACATGTATATAAACAATATAGGTAACACCACTAAAATGTATCAGTACGGCGCCGTACAAATTCAAAATGTTTCAGATACGTGTAGATATATATATATAGTACATAGAATGAACAAGTAATGCCGTCGCACAGTGATCGTGGGATAGAAATTCAGATGAGAACACTTCCAAATTTTTATCGATCGAAGATTTCATCTCTTTCACATTATTTCTCACAATATTATGTAATTGATAGTGACAGTTCTGTCAAATTTACTGTCACTCACTCTTCAAATATCCAATTTATATCAATAATGACGAAGGGTTCCAACACCATACCTTCTTGAAGAAAATTCCAAACCAATTTCCATGCACCAAAGAAAATTCCAAACCAATTTCCATGCACCAGAAACGTGTTTCGAATATTAAATTCTCATCAGTGATGCTTCCATGGAGCCACCAAAAATAATTTCAGTAGCGCCCTCTTTCATTTTTTGAAGTTATATTTGTACATTTACATTAAAAGAGTGCGCGGCTCCAAATTTCCTGTAGGGTCGATTCAGTAACATATTCAAGTATAAAACACCGCTAAAGACGGTATGGCCGGATTGCAAAGTAAGTTTTTGTCACCAACTGGGTCAAGGTCACTAGGTCAAATATTACAGCATACGTTGAGAGGTCTTGTCAGAGGCAACCTACATGTATAATATAAAGTTTCTACTGCATAAAGTTCCTTAGATTTTGCTTAAACCAGAAACTTTAACCAAAGTCTTTTTCTAGGTCAAAGTCCAGGTCAAGGTCACTGGGTCCAATGTTACGGCATAAATTGAAAGGTCTTATTATGGTCAACCTAAATGTATAATATAAAGTTTCTACTGCATACAGTTTCTTAGATTTTGTCTCAACCAGAAACTTAAACCAAAATCATTAACTAGGTCAAAGTCCAAGGTCAAGGTCACTAGTTCCAATGTTACCGCATAAATTGAAAGGTCTCGTCATGGGCAACCTACATGTATAATATAAAGTTTCTACTGCATACAGTTTCTTAGATTTTGTCTCAACCAGAAACTTAAACCAAAATCTTTAACTAGGTCAAAGTCCAAGGTCAAGGTCACTAGGTCCAATGTTACCGCATAAATTGAAAGGTCTCGTCAAGGGCAACCTAAATGTATAATATAAGGTTTCTACTGCATACAGTTCCTTAGATTTTGCTTAAACCAGCTACTTTAACCAAAATCTTTAACTAGGTCAAAGTCCAAGGTCAAGGTCAATAGGTCCAATGTTACGGCATAAATTGAAAGGTCTCGTCATGGGCAACATACATGTATAACATTAAGTTTCTACTGCATACAGTTCCATAGACTTTGCTTTAACCAGGAACTTTAACCAAAATCTTTAACTAGGTCAAAGTCCATGGTCAAGGTCACTAGGTCAAATGTTACGGCATAAATTGAAAGGTCTTGTCATTGGCAACCTTCATGTATAATATAAAGTTTCTACTGCATATAGTTCCTTAGATTTTGCCTCAACCAGAAACTTTAACCAAAATGTTGACGGCAGACGGACAGACGGACGGACGGACAGACGGACATCGTCAATCTATAGACCGGAATTGCCTTGCAATCCGGCCAAAAATCTATGTTCAAGATAGAATAGGAGGGATGGTGCTAAAACGTTAAACTCCTTTAATTTGGATGATATTTATCGTTAAAATGGCTAGTTTCCGAAATAGTAAAAAGAAATTTATATGATGTCACATTGATAAAAGGCCAAAAACAAAGCTTCTCTCAGGTGACAGAGCTGCAAACATCAGGTCACGGTGAACGATTTTTTGCAACGTGGAATAAGTGTCTATATTAATAATGTCGAAGGGTTCCAACTCTATACCTTCTTGTGGAAAATTTCAAACCAATTTCCATGCACCAAAGAAAATTCCAAACCAATTTCCATGCACCAGAAACGTATTTTGATATTTAAATTCTCATCAGTGATGCTTCCAGCGGAGCCAACAAAAATAATTTCAGCAGCGCCCTCTTTAATCTTTTGAAGTTATATTTGTACATTTACATTACAGAGAGTGCGCGGCTTCAAATTTCCTGCAGGGTCTATTCAGTAACATATCCAATTAAAATCTATGTTCAAAATAGCATTGGAGGGATGATGCTAAGACGTTCGATGATATTTATCGGTAAAATGGCTAGTTTCCGAAATAGCAAAAAGAAATATATATGATGTCACATTGATAAAAGGCCAAAACAAAGCTTCTCTCAGGTGACAGAGCTGGAAAGAAGTAAAGAAGTGTAAAAATGTATGCAAATACATAGTATGTGCATATTCTATTTTGTTTTCAATAGCTCGTCCCTAAAACTCGTAAGCGACAATGAGTGCGCATACAGGCATTGTCTTGTATAGTATTTACTGGACAACCGATTGACCATGATACTAATCATAGCTCTGCTTCCTCCCTCTTACAAAAATAGCCTTAGCATAACGCACGGGAGGCGAGTTTATCGATCGTGGCAGCGTATTGATGCACAATAGATACCAGCCAAAATTAAGGACAAAACCGTTGTGTGGAGGAACAGAAATGCGAAGTGATCATGAAGAAGATATCACATTGTATGCATGGAGGATGAGTCCTAGCTGATATATTCGGAATATCAATTGAAGAAGAAATTTACATCGGACAATATTTCAGAGAAGACTTGCCAGACACGTAAATTTGTGCATTGTAAGGGATGAATTAAGGTGAGTTTTCAGATGTAATCAGTTTTAGGTCAAAACTAGTTGCTGTATAGAAAAATAATATTTATTTTTGATGGTTTGAAAAGCAATAGGTAATATGTCATAATAGGATTGACAAAGTTAAAAATTTTAACTTTTATTTTACAACGTTCAACAAACAAGTTACACAACTTATATCAATGTTACGCGTCTTCAAATTCAATAGCATCATTTATAAACGGATAAATTTGCAGCATGAACTGGACATGCGTGCACGTTTCGGGTACTGAACCCTCGTCAGTGATCCTCAATCTAAACAATGTAATATGGCCAAAGAATATCTCATGTTGGCTCAGATGATGGCGTGCGGGGGTACAAGGAGTAGGAGGAAACCGGAGTACCCGTAGAAAAACCCCAGATCTGATTTTCCTTTTACCTCAAATTAATGTCTAGAGTAAAATTTGTCGAATTCTGCAAGCCAATCCTATCCAATGTTTCAAAATTATTGCATGATTATGCGCATTTGATTTCTTTCCTTTAAAATGGCCTTTCAACATGTGCAGATTTGATTTTCTATTTACCTCGAATAAATGTTTAGGGTTAAACTTGTCTAATTTTACATTGTTAAGACTGAGGATCACTGACGAGGGCAAGGGCGTAGGAGAAGGGGCGCAGCGGGGGCACATGCCCCCCCTTGAAAAGTGGGGGCACAACCATGTTTGTGCCCCCCCCCCCACTTTTCAGTCACAAAATTTTATGATGCATTAACATTGTTTAGAATTGCAACATTTTGTACCATAAATCTACAATTTTTCGGCCAATTTTCAAAATTTTTTTTGGCTCGCTACCGCTCACCAGTTCTTTAAAGACTTTCTGAATAATTAGCTATTCTGATCCATCCTTTATACATCTTACTTTATCAATATACATGAAGACATTTAACTCAAACTATATAGAATATTATAGCATGTACTTGTTAATGATAGAGGGCATAGAAAATATTTTCTGAGAAGTCAATTTTTTTGCTAAAAATAATTACATTTATTCATGTACTTAAAATTTAGAATTGCACCAGAAATGTTATGATTTCTGCATACAGAACATGAAACCCCAATATTCCACTCCCCCTTTTTTATTTTATTTATTTTATTTTTTTGCTTTTAAGAAATTTTGGGATTTTGTGCCCCTCCCCTTTTTCAGGCAGAGCTACGATTTTGGAGGGTTAAGTACCCGAAACGTGCATGTCTTGCCCATGCTACAAATTAATCTGTTCTTAAATGATGCAATTTAATTTGAAGACGTTTTTGGTGCCAGTCAATCCTATCCGATGTTTCAAAAATGTTGCATATTTGCATTTGATTTCTTTCTTATTAAATGGCTTTTCAACATGTTCAGATCTGATTTTCTTTTTACCTCGAATAACTTTCTAGAGTTAAATTTGTCTAAATTTGCAAGCAAATCCTATTCACTTTTTCCAAAATCAACATTTAAGACTCCTGTAAGTTTTCTGAGTCTTTACTTGCTATGTTTATGAGGTTCTGCTTGATCTTCCCTCACGGGTACTATTTCTTAACACGCCCTATCTATTCTGATTGGATACGGAGGTCAATCACCAAAACTAACGACGGTAGCTGGATTCGTTCTTTATACCTTATAATTCTTAACTTTTACAGTTTGTATTTTTTCTTAACAATTCTATTTTGTTTTATTTTGTTCTAATTCGTTTTACTCAAAAGAACATCATTTTTTAAAATAAAACAGATACATTTGTTAGATGGGAGGCGAAGTGCTCAATCTCTTTATTATCATAATGTGTATTTTCAATTTTTCGCGATCCGCATTGTCCTTAACTACAAAAGAGAAAATATATTATTAAAGTACTAACAGCGAGTTAAGAAAACAGATATTTCGATTTTACGTGAAAACGCTTTAAGATGGATACATATGAATATCGAGGGAAATGTTCAACTACTAGAGCACTGTTTAAAGATGAAATTTTCGAATATTATTATTTTTGCGTTTTCGCTCTACACATAGGGAACAACGCGTTAAATCATCTTTTTCATACGCAAAGTCCGTAAACCCTACACTGGTCAAGTTTGAATGATACAATAGCCATAATCTAGATGCGACAATACATATATGCCTCAATGATCAGTGAATATCTACCTATGTGAATAGGAGTTACTGTTACTTTTAACATACTCGACCCTTGTTGAGAAAAATGACTTGGTCAATTTGTAAGCGCAAAATATTGCTATTTTCCAATGAGTACACCAATTATGATGTCTTGTAAGGTTTAAAAAGCTAAGTTTTTGAGTAGTGCTTTTCCTTCTGTATTACCATTTCAATTTTTCAATGATTCTATTTTACCGTTTGCAAAAAGAAGGTAAATTTCCGTTTTCTTAAAAATATGTTAGTTCTTTAACAACATATATATGTAATGGGTGGATGGGTTAGAAGCGACTTACATATTAGGCCGAGATTGAGCCTTCGAATGACTTTCTAAACTTAATATTACTCGTACATTACCTACGAAAAGCATGTTATGCAAATTCATATTACTATGCTAAGCCAATCAATTCGAAACGGTATTGAACAGTAAAATTTTACCTGTACAGGTAGGATAAAAGAGGGTGCGTTCGATTAGATGACTCGTGTTACACGTGTTTGACTCTAGTGAAATCGAACGACGTGTCACGGCCCGAGTGTTGAACACGAGTGACACGAGTATACTCCCCAGTTTACCGGGAGTAATCGAGTGTCAAGATGGCGGACAAGGACAAGACATCGAATTTGAAGCATTAGAGAAAAGAAACTAGAATTGATTAAATACATTTTAACACCTAAATATATGGGTTAATTAAATTCCTGAAATATTCAATAAAAGAAATTTAAATTGGCTTTTGTGACTTCATGGGCTTTAGCTAAGTTAGGGGGCCGTTTGTTTAGACTGGATACGACTCGAATACTACTCGTGTCATTCGATTATAAACAGTCAGTTGCACGGAGTACGCATGCGCTTCTCCAACATTCGTGACTCTAGTGTTATTCAAAGCAAACGCAGCCAGAGTGTTCGATAACTATAGTTAATACATGAAGCTGGTCAATGATAAACTGTAATTATAAGCGACAGTCAGTGCTAGGAGAGAACGTATTGAATACACATTCAGGCCATCCCTCGAGAAAATTCATCGTAATGCTCAACAGAGTATTGCATAATAGATACCTGTAAAAACAAAAACAAACTAAAAACGCTGTGGAGGAATAGAGCGATCTCATAGTACGGCGAGGTGAACAAGATGCATCTTTGTATGAAGGAATGTTAAACGTCTTCAAATTCAATAATATCATTAAAAAAAGATGAATTTGTAGCATGGACCAGACTTGCACGTTACTTAACCCTCGACAGTCATCCTCAATCTAAACAATGTGATACGGTCAAAGAGTGTGGAAATTATTATGTCCAAAAATGTACCGAAAGACGAAGCAGGATAGGAGTTATATGACCCACAGGACCCACAGTTTAGAAATTTCAAGAAATTTTGATAACAGACATTTTCGAATGCATTTTTAAAACTGTGCGTATTTCTAAGCGACAATCAGTGTTTAGTAGAAAAGATCGTATTGAATACAGGCATTCCCTGATCAAACAGAAAATACATACGGCGTGAATAAATTACCGTAGTGCTGTGCTAAGCAAAGAATTGCATAATAAATACCAGTAGAAACAAACAAACTAAAATCGCTGTCACGGATGAAATGTAGTACGGCGAGGTGAAATTTAAAATTCATATTTGTGTGAAGGAATAATGGCGTCGATTTTTTTGAATTGCAAAACATGAACGATGAGGTATATATTGTAATGTAAATTTTGGAGGAATTGAAGGAGAAATTGACCCTTTCGATTGCGGGAAAAATATGCAAAAATTCGTGATGTCACAATGCTTTTACCTCGGACAAACAAGCTTCGAACCTCACTTATAATTAACATCGAAATTTCATTGTGACGTTATGAAATTTCTCAAATTTTTCCCGCGTTCGGAAGGGTCAATTATAAGATCATACAGGATTTAAAGGTTATTCATGACAGAAGGGATATAATCATCGTACATAATTTTAGAGAAGACTTGCTGGACAGAAAATTACACTGTATTGTATTGGATGATGGTGAGTTTTCGGATGTAATCCCTTTCAGCGCAAAGCTGGCTACAAAAGATATATTTTGATTGTCAACTTAAGGAATAGATAGTTTATGTAAAAAAGTGACTCCCTTTTAGGACAAAATCTTAAATTTTTATGAAGTAATGAATTTGTACCAGTATTTATTCTACAATGTAGGCTTCTTATGATACGCTACATGAAATAAAATTTCCTTTCTCAATGTCTTAGAATTTTGGCTTCAAAAAGGGTAAATTCTTCTACCAGATTTCTGGATAAATGTAATTCTGGGGCTTATTTTCGACAATTTGCGACAATTTTCTGAACAACTGTTATATTTTGATATGTTCACGATCTCGATCTCAATTATTATCACCGAAGAGTGTGAGAGTTATTATGTTCAAAAGTGTACCTAAAGTTATGGTCTCGAATACTAGTATCAGAAACCAATTTTCACTTTCAGAAGAATCAAAACATATAATTATATACATCGTGTCTTCGTCTGCTTTAAGCTAGAACTCCATTCCACAATTATCCTCGAAAGACTGAATTCTTTCTGGAAAGGAATTCTTGGTTGTTGCATGCAATCGGGAGATGCTGACTCTCCCGGACACTTAACATCGACGGCGGGTGCGGCTAGCCAACAGGGGATGCTTACTCCTCCCGGGCACCTGGTCCCACCTCTAGCTTACTAGGGGTCCGTCGATGTTTAATTTTGTGCTCTATTGTGAGTGCTGTTGAGATTATCGTCAGGATCTTCTTTAACTCATTGATCTCATTTCAGAATGTTATTTATTCCGAGATTTGCCGCCGTTCCAATGGAAATTCTAATGATTTAGCCTTGCCTTCTCGACTTTGAGACTGAATAACTGATAGCTACTTTTTTATGTTTATTATTTATTGTTCTCAATGTAATATGATTCTACACAGTTGCAACACTGAAAAATCGAGAAATACATCCAACATAACATTATATATTCAACCAATTAATTTTAATGCGTTTTTCTGAAGCTTCCCGCTGATGTCATATTATTGATTTCCAAGCTTCATAAGTAATTTATTATTCTCTACCAAGAAGTCAAAGACAGACAGTTGCTATTAGGAACGCCCAATGAATATTAGCCAAGGGATTTCTATTATGACTTGAATAGCAGGCGAGAGGAAAGATAAAACAAGTATTAGCTTTCCATAAAAGAGTAAAGAGTAGTATTAGTTAGGCTATGCATGAAATTCACACAAAAAACTGGTTACACAATAGGAACTTATGTGTTGATAATTCTGAAAAGTTAGAAAATAGTGCATTTGCTCTAGACAACGGGTCCCTGTAAAGTGCGAAACGAAACAAAAACGAAACGAAACGAAACAAATCGAAACGAAACGAAACAAATCGAAACGAAACGAAACAGATCGAAACGAAACGAAACAGATCGAAACGAAACAAAACGAAACGAAACAAAACGAAACGAAACGAAACAGATCGAAACGAAACGAAACAAAACATAAAACTTAAAGAAAATGGGAAAAAGAGGAAAAATCGCCGAAAACGAATATTTCAAGACAAGATCAGCATGTAATATTGCCTTAATCCAAGAGTTCTACATTTGTAACTAGTGCCGAGAGGGTTTCTCGAAAGAGTCAAAGTTGACAATTAAAAAAAGTAAATGTCAAATGCCATTCATGTATTTAAGAGGAATAAAAGGGAGGGGATAGAAAACCACGCTATGACACAGTAATGAGATCATAAAACGGGGTGGGGGCACATTTCAGGAAAAAAATCTTATCCTTTTTCAAACGAAATGTGCCCTCCCCCAGTTTTTAATTGTTCTCATTTGTCTGATAAAAAAAATTTCAAATACACATAACGGAACAGTTCCGTTTCCTCTGCGCTAGACTCCCCCTGCTAAATAATATTTTTCCGTCTGTGACGAGGTTATTAGTCCCCTACCGGCAACGCCGAAGGGGACTCTTAGTTTCCTCTCGGTCGGTCTGTCTGTCTGTCTGTCTGTCTGTCTGTCTGTCTGTCTGTCTGTCTGTCTGTCCGTCCGTCCGTCCGTCCGTCCGACCGTCCGTCTGTCTGTCTGTCTGTCTGTCTGTCTGTCTGTCCGTCCGTCCGTCTGTCCCATTTTCAGTTTTCCGGACTTTTTTTCGCTGTTGTTGCATATATTGAACTCATTTTTGGTATGTGGATATATCTCAATGGGATACAGATCAAGTTTGAGTTTGCTTTAGATTCACCTATATATTTTTACAAGAGTTATGGCCCTTGGACTTAGCAAATTTTTCTTCAGTTCTATTGCAAATAATGCACTGATTTTTGGTAAATGAATACATCTCAGTGTGATACAGACCAAGTTTGAGTTTGGTTTCCATTGGCCTATTTTTACTAGAGTTATGGCCCTTGGACTTAGCAAATATTTGCAGTTTTCCGGACTTTTTCTTGCCTGTTATTGCAGATAATGAACTGTTTTTTTTGTATGTGAATACATTATAATGTGATGCAGATTTGAGTTTACTTTAGATTGACTAATTTTCATAAGAGTTATGGTCCTTGGACTTAGCAAATTTCGTGAATTCAGTTTCCCAGACTTTTCGTGGCTGCTGTTGCAGATGATGAACTGATGAACAGAGATGCAAGTCATTAATTTATGCCGCCGGTAGGGGACTTATATCGCACAGCGATCATTGCATTTTTCATCCCAATCACTCTCCTTTAAAATGCAATTGTGCTATATACCGTATATATTATGTTTTAATCGTCAACTTTGATTCTTTAAAAACCCTCCAGCCACAAGAACTAACGGTTGAAGGCAATAATGAGGGGGTGGACAGGGACAAAGGGAGGAGAGAGAGAGGGGGCGGGAGGAGAGGAAAGGGGGCGAGAGGAGGGACAGATGTTTGGGAGGGTAACAGTAACCCAAAAAATTAGGAAATTACTTTTAATATAAATAATCTTGCTCTTATGCGTTCATGTACATAATCTCAATTTTAAAAATTACCACGGAATTCATCTATATATACCTTAAAAAATTTTCCCGATCGCTTCGCTCGCCGCAATTTTCAATTCATTTTTCAAATACTTCAGGCTCGCTTCGCTCACCTTAGTTTTTCATCTAAACAGGTCTATTTCTTTTTTCAAGGTTTAAAAAAGGAAATAACCAAAATAACTTCACTATTGCACCAATTTACACTTTAAAGTTTAAACATTTGTCTTGACCGCCCAAGACCCCCTCCCCCTACGGTGAGGGGGGAGGCGGCAGGAGGAGAGTGGTACCCCCTGACCCTTCAATAAGATCTTGTCTTGAAATATTCGTTTTCGGCGATTTTTCCTCTTTTTCTCATTTTCTTTAAGTTTTATGTTTTGTTTCGTTTCGTTTCGATCTGTTTCGTTTCGTTTCGATCTGTTTCGTTTCGTTTTGTTTCGTTTCGTTTCGATTTGTTTCGTTTCGTTTCGATTTGTTTCGTTTCGTTTCGTTTCGTTTCGTTTTTGTTTCGTTTCGCACTTTACAGGTACCCCTAGACAACTCAAGTCGCAGTCATTCATAAATTGCTTGACCTGTGCGGTGGGAAAATTCCATTATTATTTACTTGACCAATCAAAAGCCTTTCAGTATATATTCGCGGGAAAAGCGGACATTAAAGAATTTGGGGGAAATAAGGGGAAACTTCTAAAATAAAATCCTATTGAATTATGTGACTACGCACAGTCTTATCGATTTTTATATCGCTCATTAATTTCTTTGTTGTATTTATCAATTTGACTTTGGAAAGAAAATATACGAACAAAATTGAGTATCCTCAACGAAACAGCTTGGTCGGCTGGATGGTGAGAAACTTTCTAATTAGCCCACTGGTAGTCTCGCATTCTAAGTATCCAAGCGTTCCTGTGATGCAATGGATCCAAGGATCCAGAAATGTCATTATGATTTTGAAGGCATAGGGTTTACTGTACATATCACACACTAATTGGTCTAAAAGTAAAAATTGTTCAATAAAAAATATCATTGTAGATATTACGTTAATTTGCAATATTTCAATTCAGAATTGCGTTGCAAAAGCTTTGTTATGACGACATGTCCTACTTTTGTGAAGTGGATAGCTCTGATCACGTGTTTTTCACTAGTCACAAGAATGTTTCCTTCTATCGGACAATTGCCCCTATTGCAATGTTGAATCTGATGAATCAAATCGA
Organism: Pinctada fucata; assembly: GCA_028142955.1. NCBI lineage: Eukaryota > Metazoa > Mollusca > Bivalvia > Pterioida > Pteriidae > Pinctada > Pinctada fucata. The sequence continues at coordinate 48,114,838 of AP027106.1, forward strand.
AAGTTGACAAACTTGTACAAATCTAGAATTAATATCGACTAACAAGTTCACTGTACGGGCCTGTTCCATTGTTACACGTCTTCAAATTCAATACTATCATTTAAGAACAGATGAATTAGCAGCACGTTTTAGAAACTTCAAGAAATTTTGATAACAGAAATTTTCGAATGCGTTGAAGAAACGATCAATCGAAGTTGATCGAACTGGCTACATGTGCCCTCTGTGACACTCACCAAGTTGTTCAAATATTAAACGTCTTCAAATTCAATACTTGCGATTTTCTCCATATATGTGCTATAGTAATGCCTAGTAGTAATCCCTTATTACCTTCCAACATATAGATTTGTCATGCCTTTTGTGCAATTTGAATGTTATCTTCATTCAAAATTCGAATTTTTGATATAAAAAAAATGAATTTGTGATATTATAAATTCTTTTTGTTTATATTTTAATAAAGGGAATAAATAGTAAATTGGCGCACAAAAATTCATTTTTTGATATAACAAAATCATAAATATTTGATACAAAAAGATCGAATTTGTGATATCAAATAATCGAATTTGTGATATCAGTATCATATAATCGATTTCGTGATTTTACTCATTCGAATTTGTGATATCACAAATTCAATTATTTGATATCAAAAAATAAACTTCATGATATCCAAAATTGTCATTTTTAATATCACAAAATATTATCGAATTTTTGATATCACAAACTCGATTTTTTATATCAAATAATCGATTTTTTAATATGAAAACTTCATTTTTAATATCACAAAATTCATTTTTAAATAAATTTGTGAAAAGAAAAATAGGGAATAAATGGTAAAACGGCGCTTCATAAACTGGTGGGGTTCGCGTGTTAAGGTATCCGATGTACAATATAGGGCATTTTTCCATGCCTGGTAAGGTACATTTTGTGTACTATAAACTATATATTTTCTGAAAGGTTATAATGCCCACCGCTCAGAAATAATAATTCTGGGACCAGAAAAACGGAAGGGAATAACTGATGAAGCATTTGAATTGTCTATTAAATTTTTCTCTATATAACATAAGCAAAATAACAAAGTTGTACAAGAGTTTTTCCCCTTTGATTTTTATGACCTGGGAGTCTTATATCTGTACTCAGGGCGTCATTACCCATCAGAAAATATATAGCTTATAGTAATTACCAGGCATAAAATTCCCCATACTTGACAATGGAGATGATTTAATTGCTATGTAAAATGACTCTATTGTACAACGGATACCTTACGTTAATGAAGGAAGTAATTATGAGGATGCGATTACATACAGGGTGATCAATACTCATGACATAAAGGCACATGGAGGGCGAAGGTTGTCAAAAACCCAAGCATGTTACGATTTTGATATTGCATGATGTGATAGTATCAGATTAAATTCTTACTTGTATGTATGTAATTGTTGTTCACACTCTATCTTTACATGTGTATCTCAATGTTTAGACATGTCAATTATTTCTATGAAAGTCTGTCAACTCCCCCGTCAAACGTTACACTTACATGTAACTCATCTTTGTCGCCAGCTTTGTGTCTCAATCATCCGCTCTGCAGGTATGAATTATCCGTTTGACATGTTACAAACTTACTTGTAAGTGTACGTTTGACATGTTAGACGAATTGTGCTTCCCATATTTGGAAAGCTGAACATGGTTGTACTTTTGACAACGATCGCACTCCATAGTTATTGATAGACATTTTTCGTGTCCGCGGACTTCGGACTTCGGACACCACACTTGCAGGGGAATTATGCCACAAAAGTAAATTGTTGATGTTATACCGATGAACCTAGAATAGTTTATGTGAGAATTTTTATTTATTTTTAAGTATGAATATACATATTTAAAGCTCTCAAGCGTAATTTAGTCTATTGTGTATTCATATTTTACATTTTTAATTGCTCTAGATTTTTTTTAATATGACCCCTAAAGTGCGAAGTCCGAAGTACGTCAACTTGAAAAATGTCCAATATAGAACATGCATGTGTAATGTACAACCCTTATTAATTAGACATCTTTCCCCGCGTGATGGACTTCGCACTTCAAACTTCGTACTTCGACCATTGAAGAAACAGTATGACCATATCTGCCGTTCACGTATAAACTCATCAGCGGAGTCATCTACATTTTGATTATAGGTTTACTCAATGGAATTCCTACCGTATGCGTATATTGGACTTCCTGTACTGGAACGCTTTTTTACGCAACCCACTTAAAAGAATTTTTATCGAAATTTAAGAGCAAAGTCCGAAGTTTGTCAAGGTCAAAAATGTCTAACGGAAACCTCGGGTCTATTTTATGATTTCCTGTTCTTAATCACTGAGGCAGACTTATATTGGACTCATACAGGCTCTTATATATATGCTTCAGGTGATCAATTTTAAGGTTTGTAAAGAATATATTTACATGTATTCTATGAAGTATGTTATATCTTTTAACTTTTTCCTCAAGTTAACCATCATTTGACTGAGAATTTCTTATATTTGTACTCACTTAAATTCCATTAAGCGGTTACAGAGAGCAAGACTTTCTGGGTACAATCTATATACATTTGTACATGTATCATCTGAATATAGTATTGACACAGTGAAAATTTGTTGCACACTCTGTGCAACGAAATGTCGACGCTGCGGGCGCGCCCTTTTCTCTTTATATTCTCGGTCACGGGGTATTAGAATGTTCGAACCCCAGGGTCGCCGTTTCGGCAATCTTTCTTTGTAACTTTTCCTTTTTATTCTGTCTGTAATAACGTCTCGAACCTTCGTTGGACCCTGATTCTGTAACGATGGGGGTGGCGGGCCACGGGGTGTGTCGATTCCCCGGGCCGCCGTGTGGGCTGCTTCTCTTTGTGATCAAATGCTGGAAATGACGAATTAAAGTCGGATTACTAAAAAGTTTTTGATCTTTATTTCCTCGCATCCAAATCTTGAAGTGAGTGAATATGACAGATACAAAACATTCTAAACTAAATATAATAAAGACTTGACAAGTATACATATAAGAACAATATAACATAAAGAAATCCAGAAACAGCGTTACTCAATAAATTTCAATAATCTAACTCGCTCCCAAAATTATAAGACGAAAGCTCAAATTGATAACATTGAAGTAAAGAAATATAGTTTTCATTTAACGTACAAAATAAACGTATTTTCGAATATTTAAGAAATATAAAACATATTGATCATATTGTAATGATTACCTGGAAATGACGAATTAAAGTCGGATTACTAAAAAGTTTTTGATCTTTATTTCCTCGCATCCAAATCTTGAAGTGAGGAACGCGCTCACGGAACCCCCTTGCAACCTTGGACGCGGATTTCCAGGAATCAACCAATCAAAATCAATAATCAAATATTTGACCTTTTGACCCGTTTCTTACTGCCCCAAAAATCTTTTTATCTTTACCTTGACTTGACAGACGAGACCACGCCCTGATCTCTTTTGTCCGCAAGGGACGGTCCCTCTAGAGAACAAAAAAACGGAGCTCGCGTGTCAAAATTGAGCAATAAAGTTTAGATAGCAATTAACAATTAATTTACTTAACAAAAGTCTTAAGCTGGCAAGTGCAAACAAAAAGTTCTTACGGACACTTTTATAAGCCCTAAAGTAATCAAATACGGAAATCCACTAGTCTACATATTTACAAGGATTAATGGTCATTTTCATGACTTATAGCCGAGACTCAAAAATTAGAAAATATAAATAACTTCTATAATTTTGAACTTTTGAAAATACACTTTCTTAATCTGACAAAAACTCAACAAGCTGCTTAATTTGATACTAAACATGACATGTTTTTTTTTCAAAAATGTTGTATATGAAATTTTTCCATGCAATGAAATACAAAACAACAAAATCAATATAGAATATAGCTGTCCTATGACAAATTCGAAATATTGAAAATATTTGAATTTGCTTAATGACTACTTCCTCCTCACTTTCATTTCTTTCGTCTCGAAAGCTCAAACTGAAAACATTAATCAAGTAATAGAGTTTTAAAAAGTTAGGAAAATATCTATACATTATATACAAGTTCTCTTTCAGAAGTCTTAGATTATATAGCGAATTAGCAAAAATATGTTTCCAATTTCAAAAATACAAAGGCAAATCTCACTTATTTTACCGTTATTTCATTTAGACTGTCGTTTTACTATCATTTTCTACCAAAAATGTCTGCATGCAAGAACCTATCATGATTTATGACAATGAATATTGCTTCTATTTTGGCTTATTTATTGAACATGCACATTGACTCCTCCGTGAGTCGTAAATGAATAGGAGTAGCCTAGCCTTTCAAGTTGTTTTGGCAAATGACGAAGTGACAGACTTACGGACATTGCCGCACTCAATACCTTACAACCAGAAGACATCACATCAAATGTGATTCCATTCATAAGACCAGATCAGAGTTTAGATGTTGTAATAGAATTGGCCTTGTTTCTATACAATCAAGCACTATATTTAAGACTGTATTGAAAAGGAAACCCGTCGATTTCGATTTCTAGCACTCAATAAGTTTAATAAAACAAATTAACAAACATATTTTTCCAGTCTTAAATAAATCAATTCACATCTAGCCATGAAAAATTGGAACGTCTACATAGTTGTTATAAAGAGGATCTAGTCTTCATCATTAAATTACTAACAAGTTTTTGCCCGATTCAACAAGACTTTTAGCTTACTCTCTTACTTGTCCACCCTCGGGATCAAGTTTCTTTTAACTATAGCTTGCCCGAAACCCAATTGGCGCTAAGCTTAGTTTTACCCTAAAAAAAAGTGCTATTCAAAAATTACCGAGATGTAATATTCAATCAATCATCAAAAGAATTCTTAAGTTGTCAATAATCATGATCTATCATTCGTAAAAGTGTTCAATGCATGGACCAGTTCTTCTGCTGCTGGAATTGTGAATTCCGAGGCTCCTTTACAAATATTTCTTTTCTCACTTAATAGTCCTTCTTTTCCAAATAGTACCAAAATATCGTTCCATTTCACTTTTGTAATTTTGTCACTATGTCCAAAACACTGCACTATAACTTCCTGTATATTCGTAATTTCACTAGACTTCTGGAAGAAATGTTCGTTCGCATATTTACATAGAATCCTGTGTTTCAAAAGATTCGAATGTCCTCAGAACATGGGGGAATTCTCGTATCATGGCTTCGATCGCGAGAGGCTTAGGATCTTCCTGTGAGACGGACTAGCGGCCATCTCCTCTTCTCCACCAGTTGACACGGTGAAAATTTGTTGCACACTCTGTGCAACGAAATGTCGAAGCTGCGGGCGCGCCCTTTTCTCTTTATATTCTCGGTCACGGGGTATTAGAATGTTCGAACCCCAGGGTCGCCGTTTCGGCAATCTTTCTTTGTAACTTTTCCTTTTTATTCTGTCTGTAATAACGTCTCGAACCTTCGTTGGACCCTGATTCTGTAACGATGGGGGTGGCGGGCCACGGGGTGTGTCGATTCCCCGGGCCGCCGTGTGGGCTGCTTCTCTTTGTGATCAAATGCTGGAAATGACGAATTAAAGTCGGATTACTAAAAAGTTTTTGATCTTTATTTCCTCGCATCCAAATCTTGAAGTGAGTGAATATGACAGATACAAAACATTCTAAACTAAATATAATAAAGACTTGACAAGTATACATATAAGAACAATATAACATAAAGAAATCCAGAAACAGCGTTACTCAATAAATTTCAATAATTTAACTCGCTCCCAAAATTATAAGACGAAAGCTCAAATTGATAACATTGAAGTAAAGAAATATAGTTTTCATTTAACGTACAAAATAAACGTATTTTCGAATATTTAAGAAATATAAAACATATTGATCATATTGTAATGATTACCTGGAAATGACGAATTAAAGTCGGATTACTAAAAAGTTTTTGATCTTTATTTCCTCGCATCCAAATCTTGAAGTGAGGAACGCGCCCACGGAACCCCCTTGCAACCTTGGACGCGGATTTCCAGGAATCAACCAATCAAAATCAATAATCAAATATTTGACCTTTTGACCCGTTTCTTACTGCCCCAAAAATCTTTTTATCTTTACCTTGACTTGACAGACGAGACCACGCCCTGATCTCTTTTGTCCGCAAGGGACGGTCACTTCAAATATTTTCAATATTTCGAATTTGTCATAGGACAGTATTCTTAATTTTACACTGTACATGGGGAGAGGGTATGCGAACTCAAGGACATTTTTTTCATAAAAAAAGATACATTGTAAAGCAACATCATTACTGACTAGAATCTATGACATAGTAACACTTGATATAAAATATCACGGAAGGGCGAGCGGAGCGAGTCTGAAAAAGTTTTGAGTGTATGGCGAGGGAAACGGTGTGTCACTATAGCGAAGCAAGCTGAAATTTACTTTGAACAGTGTTTGGCGATCGAAGCGAGCATGAATGTTTTGAATTGTCTGCTACCATGAGGGTCAGACTATTTATTTTCACCATTTTCTGGTTCAGATTATTTATTTCCAAAAGGTGCCAGTCCCTTCCCCCACCACTCAGGTGGGGTGGTTAGAGGTAAGGGACTCTCCTCAATGGAATTAGCCTCATGTCCTTATTTTTATGTTTTTATTAATATTTTTCAAAAACCTTAAGTTAGACTAAACGGCGAGGATGGCCTGATCCCTACCCCATGACTATCTGGAACACCTCTCCTTCCCTAAAAATTCTAGATCCGACTTTAAATTGTTATGATTGAAGGCTTATAGACTAAATAATCCAGTCTCTCCGCTGCCGCTAAAAGAGACTGAATCCCACTATGGTTGTTACAGAACGAAGTCGGACGAAACTGTTGCCCAACGATTTTTCCATGTACAGACCGTTAATATTTATTTTCTTGCAGATGACATTTAAGTAAACATTAAACTAACTATCTCTACCCACCTCGCGTTTTTTCTCGCTTCGTTGAACATAGCAATTTTGCCTCGCCTATTTAGTTTGGTAGGGAGTTAAAATTGGCAAAAATGCAACAACGAAGCGAGAAGAAAAAACGCGAGGTGGGTATAGATAGTTAGTTTAATGTTTACTTAAGTGTCACCGGCAAGAAAATCAATATTAAAGGTCTGTAATTTGGAAAAATCGTTGGGCAACAGTTTCGTCCGACTTCGTTCTGTAACAGCCATAGTGGGGTTCAGTCTCTGTTAGCGGCAGCGGAGAGACTGGATTATTTAGTCTATAAATTGTTATATGATTGAAGGCTTAGAGCCGTCGAAGAAAGCCTTGTGAAGTGATCGAAGTTTGATGAAAGCATTGATTTAAGGGATGGACTGGAAAAGTGAAAGAGGATGAGGAAAACCTTTATTAAAAGGGGGCTGAAGAAAAAACTTTAATTTAAGGGATGGGTGTGGTAAGTGAAGAAAGGAGGAGGGTGAAGAAACCCTTAAATAATGAGATGGATTGAGAAAATTAAAGAGGGAAGGGTGAAGAGGGATGTATTGGGAATGTTTAAAAGAGAGGGGTGAAGAAAGTCTTCATTTAAGGGGTGGACGTGGAAAATGAAAAAGGGGGCTAAAGAACGCCTAGAATGAAGGGATGGTCTGGGAAAGTAAAGTGAGGAGTGAAGGAAGGATTGAAAAAACCCTAAAGAAATGGACATGGAAAGTGAAAGGGTATGATGAAAGCCTTGATTCAATGGAAGGACTGGGAATACTTATGTAAGACGGTTGCATTGAAATGGGATAACGATTGGCTGGATTTGGTAGTTGGTGAATGGTTTGAAACGATGCTCAATGTGGTATTATACAAGTATTTCTTCAAATGCATTTATTCAACATCATATGATTTTAAAAGAATTTGCATCATTAGAAAATGGATTCATATATTGTCAAATAGTTATTGAAAAGCTTATACTATAAATTTTATTTACATTGTGTATCATAATGTTTATCATTGATATTATCATTTTAAATTATGTAAAGGATGGACATTTGTTATATCAGTCTGTTATTTTATGCAAAAAAAAAGAAGAAAATTTCTCATTTTGTTTCAGCAAAAATGGGGAATGGTTGGGACCGAATAAAATGTTTTTCTCATTAAAAGAAATTAAGGCTCTGAATTCGGTAAGAACTTTGCTGAATTTTATGAAAACAGTAATATTTCAAACATGCGACCTATATTTTGTGTATAATTTAGGTACATGTAAAAACAGTCGGTTTTAACACTAAAGCCTATGGAAACTGGAAAAGTTTTTAGAGTATTGTTCCCCACCTTGCTACAGGATTTCCTTTAATAGAAACGTTAGTTTGACAAGATCTACCAGCATGGCAAGTAAGATCCTGTGGCAAGATGGGCAACGTTTCAACCAGGAGAGCGGAATATAAAAAGGGGGGGGGGAGGCTCGAAATCTTGAGTTATTATACATAAATATATCACGTTTTCTTTTGATGGGTTTAGAGTGATGATACTTTGCAATTATATTTAATATGTTAATTAATTAATTACTAACTTTTATGACGTCATTTAATTAGTTTGGGTGAGCAGTAAACATTTTGCGATTTTTTTTTCTTTTGAGATATCCAACAAAGAACACTGTTCTCGATTATATTTTATTTTCCTTTATTTATTAAACACTCTATTATTTGATTTTACGAATAACCACAAAGAAATCTTTTATTCCAATAGTTTTTCGCTTATCTTTTCGTAATGTAAACGCACTAAGCGCATTAATTCATTGTGAACTTTGCGGGTATCCTATAGTGATGAACCAAAAATGTAGTTCTGAATACGGAAAGAAATACTAGTCTTTGAAAGAGAACAATAATTCTACCTTGAATTAAATAACTAAATGTATGATAACTTTATATGATTCAGAGTAAAACGATTTTCTCAATTCATCTCATGTTATTGAATTTTATAACGTAATATTGGTCACGGACTCTAAAAAGTGGACCCCACGTTGCTTCTATTTCGAATAAATGCAAAGTAGGTGATGTAAATGATAAACATTTGAGTAAATATTATAGATTATTAGTTTTTCTATCAATGAATATATATTTTATACCTTAGATTAGTTTTAGTAACCCTGGAGGAGATCTAGCTTATTATCTGGGCGGATTTCCCGACAATTCGTGCTAGGTCCTTAAATGACGCATGGGACATTCTATAGTAAGGCCATAGTAAAAAATAAAGTTTTACTTCCACTGCATGGTACCTTTGAGGAGAATTGTTCAGAAAACAAAATAAACATTTTGCTATCCAGAAAAGCTCAAAATTCATTTAAAATCACGCCAAACCTTAGCTTAACATAATTTTCATGTATTCTTATTTCAAATAATTAATATTCAGGAATATGCAAATCAGTTATACTTAAATATGTTTAAGACCAACAATCCTACATCCCTCTCACTATTTGGAGTTACTTGATTGAACGAAAAAGCAAATAACAAAATTTAGATTTCCCAGTTCAATTGAACTTTTAGTTTTTACTTCTTTGTCAATGTCACGTCAGAAGTTTATATTGTTCTGACCATAATGACGGGCTGACGAGAGGTAGTCTTTCAGAAATTCAGTTTTTACTTATTTTTCTACGGAAGCACGTAGGTGACAGGTATGAATTATTATACAGTTAAAGTATGCCATTGAGGGAGTTAGCTTGATTCTGGTTCCCCCGAGACCAGACCTATTTCCCGAGGCGAATAGGTCTGGTCTCGGGGAACCAGAATCGTGCTAACTATATAGTTTAACTGTTTTATTATACCGAAACAAACAAACATATCTCTTAGGTTCACATGGTTCCAATAGATATTCTAAGGATTTTGCCTTGCCTTCTCGACTGAATGACTGAGTAACGGAAAATATTAATTTTTGATGATAAGATAAACAGAAACATCATTTATCACACCCATACATGTTTAATTTTTGATTATTTTATTTCATTGCGGATTAATTTATGTGCTAAGCGGATAGGAGGCGGATTACTCTGAATTTGTTCGCGTATTTTAATAGCGTCACCCGATCAACCTTCAATGGCGCTGATTGGCTGATACTGACACACCTCCAAAGAAGCTCCGCCCCATTTTGAAATTATAACTCCCTAGGGAAATAGTCTTCTCAGCTAACGCACCGCTTTGCAGGGAAATAGTTTAATTTAATGAGTATCTTTTTGTATAGGAAAAAATCAGAAGAGGTATTATAATAAAATTCATCTGTCGGCCACCATATAATTTATCTGGTGGCCGGAAGCCCGTAGGTGACAGGTATGAATTATAGTTTACCTGGCGGCCGACAGATAAATTATGTGGTGGCCGCCAGATAAGTTATCATTCATACATGTCACCTACGGGCTTCCGTATTTTTAATCCCTTGTCCAGTAGAAGTCGATTCTCTATCTGCTGATCGAGCACCTGTCAAAATAGAACCCTGTCAAAACGGCACGTTTCAAAGCGGAGTAACTCGTGTATCCGACACGCGATGTCGGACATGGCATAGATAGAATATTTATTTTGTTTATATGCGCAGATCGGCACCCCCCCCCCCCCCCCCCCGCAATGTGCTTGTTTTAATAAGAAAATGTATTTTAAAACATTCCCCCACGCCCCTTAAAATGTACTCGATTTCTACGCTAGCCAATAATAAAATCTATTAAGACGCTAGTTCGCAAATAGATTTCTTTATATGTGGCCTTTCGTACGTGGTTGTGCGAGTTACTTCGCTTTTCATATATCGATCTCCAAGCTTGAACCCCTATGTACTACGTCATCAGTATACGTCAAAAAGCACATGTTTTACATACGGGTCCTTGAGCGACCTCTTTCTGGAATTCAACTAAAGGTAAAAGACTTATTGAAAATCTAAGCTAGGAAATATTTGAATATCATATGCACATTTAGAATTACATTTTTACATCAAATCTTTTAAGAAATGATTCATAAAATATTTAAGAATACGTTTTGGATCTCAATTCTTTCAATTAATTTCATAATCTAGCGATGTTGTAGGATTTTCTCTCAGTATTTTCAGACATTGATCTTTCATGATCCATAGGGGCAATCCGGGTAATTCCGGACGGATTTTGCATGGGGAAGTCGCCTCTTGCAATGTTTATATCCCAAAAAGGGAATCACCAAAGGGGCAACCCGATGATAAAAATAGATGTCACAGAGAGTTGTTCTTACGAGCTCTTTGATTGGTTAAGCATATGGACTCGGAGTAAAATCAACTGAAAAATGGAATGCTGATATGGGGTAATTCCGGACATACTACGGGGTTATTCCGGACAGCATGTTTTCTTGCGACAGAATGACATATTTTACATATTTATTTGGTATATAGGTCCAAATTGTTAGCCTCTTAATATAACCAGCTGCTGTGGACGACTATTGTCTTTGATTTGAACCAGGTAACAACATGGATCTAGAAATGAAATGGAACAAACGAAATAGAAACCAAATTAAAAAAAAAATGATATAAAATTTACAGTTTATGATATTGCCCCCCCTCCCCCTCTCCCTGGATCATGGCAAATGCGAGTCAAAGACCAGTACATCTACATTACAATTTCAACCACCCCCCCCCCCCCGAAAAAAAAACAAACAAAAAACAAAAACCAAGCAAATAAAAGAACAAGTATTAGCTTTTACAAAAAGCTTGCCGGCAGTTAGCTGACATTAAATGTTGTAAAATTCTAGTAAGGAAAAAATGGAATAAACGATTTTTATTCTTGTTAGACCAATCGCACATTTCCGGGCTTTTCCGTTTTTATTTCCGAGTCAAGCTACGGAAATTTCCGAGGATCTGTGATTTGTTGTAGGACGTATCGGTACAAAGACTTTTCGATGCATCTTTCGGAAGAAAATGCACTGATACGATATGACTTTCATTTGTCAAGTCATCTAGACTCTTTAGCCGACCTGATGGAAGCATCTTATGCACAGATTCAGAATAACCTTGACAAATATTTGCATATTTTGTAGTTGTCCACCAATCATATTGCCAAGAGTTATTTTATCCGTGCAAGTATGTCACGATTGATTACAGTATACCGGCAGTCATGACTGCCGGTAATAAAAAAAGACGTAGAAATGTCTTATAAATTTTAATTCTACATGTACTAGTGAACCTGTGTGTGATCACCCTTCGTCCGCCATATGTACAACAAAGCATTTATTCACAAAACATCACTATTTAGAACGGCAGCAGGGACGGATATGTGATTCTCAGTGGAGTGTGTGCTGAGGTCAATGGCCGCCTAGGCCAGGGGCAGAGCTGGTAGGGAGTCTAAAGGAGGAGGAGAGAGCAAGCCCATACAATTTTTTTTCAATAATTACATGTGTGAGGAATACTGTGCTCTTCTCCTTATTTTTTTAAAAATACGTGGCTATACATGTGTCTTCTATATAAGCTTGAATTGTATTTATAAACGTTTTCTCAAAACATGCTGGAGTCACATGCAAACGCGGGTCTAGAGGGTCACTGGGGTTAAGGGGGGGGGGGGGGGACCGGTGTTTAGCTTTGTTTTTGTTGTCAAAGTGAAGAATCATAACCCATGCAATACACGTATCTCTCTCTCTCTCTCTCTCTCTCTCTTTATCGATAACACGTCTAAGGCCGAATTCAATGCAAAGTACAGAAGGGGTTTTGTAATTTTACAACGATCCACTTGACAGACGACGCATGGGTCTAAGGACTTAATTAACGTAGTGTGTTTATCCAGAATATTGAGAAAGGCCCAAGACTAAAGGGGAGTTCAGTTGTTACTTAAGATGGGTGAAAAGGTATTAATTAATTTAAGGGAAGAATGAACGACAGGAGAGGGTGACCTCCCCCCCCCCCCCCCCCCATCTACCCAAATGGCACTTCGGACGGATCCCCAAGGTAAACCTTTTCGCTCTGGGTTAGCCCATCTTAGCATCAGTATTTCTCCCGTCTCACATATGTTGTTTAGATTTGATTAATAGAGAGGTTTAGAAGGCTAACGTGTACGGGTACACGTGTAATCTACAAGTACATCTACACGTAAAAATAGCAGATGTTTAGAAAATTGACGAGTACGTGTACGTGTACTGGTGCCCTTAGCGATGACGTTAAAAAATTGATATTAAATAAATAAAATGAAATGGAAGTTCTGCAAAATAGAACTGTGCGCATGCCTAGGCATGTAAGTAGTCTCGATCTCGACTTGTTCATTCCAATATTGAAAAAAAAAATATATATATATAGCGGGAACATGTATACATCAAACTTGTACGTTATCCATTGAACTTGCCGAAGGCGGTCATACCTATGTTTTCAATTGAAATTAACAGCCCCATGCAAGAAGTAAACAAATATTGTTATTGATTAGAAATAGAGAAATGTGTACAAAAATTATTAAAGTCATACACCGATGATAAAGCCAAAACTGCAATGGGCATATAAGTATACCACCGGGCTCACATTTATACGTGTAGATGAAATAAAAGAACCATATCTAAATTAACATAACCCCTAAACTATAAATACAGGAAAAATAATTTCCATCCACAAGTATCGTACAGTATTGAATAGGTACGGTTACGTGAAAATTACGTATGAAATATCAATGCATCTGGTCAACCCGGATTTCTAACTCTTCCCCCCCCCCTCCATGGGGGTAGTATGTTTCTCTGGTCACCTCAATATAGAACTACAAATGAATATCGCATAGGACTAAAGGATTCCCCGAGTTTTCCGAATTATAAAGTTGCAAATTCTGATCGAATAGAGAGATAAATATTAATTATAATGGACAAATAAATATACAATTAATTCAATAAATATAAGACACACAATCAGTGGGTACTACACAGATTAACACATCCTGAGATTTTTTATCAATTTTCCTTCCAAAATAACTTTATTTTCGTTTGACCATAAACTAAATCAGCCCGTTCATATTTCAACTCCAAAAAGTTGAGATCCGTTACTGCAAGGCAACCACACTGTCGATACAATCTGTAACAGTAACTTATAAATAACACTTCCTGTTACGAATCTAAATTATCAACCACCACTCATATTTACAAAAATAGATAAATTAATCAAATAAATCAATAAAATTTATAGATAAGAAAATAAATAATTAAAACACCCCCCAAGTCGATACGTTTCATCGGATCCAAAGTTGAAACATCATTAATTTTGAAACCCCTCCCAAATTTCATACCCCATAATCAAGCACACCTAGGCATATGTAGAAGGGTGTGTCAGAGTCATGATGTGCACGTCGTAAAAAGTGATGCTCAATGTGTCAATATACGGGCTCAAGGCACCATCCTCATAATACTTTAAAATAAAACTTCGAATGTTCCATAAAACTTCGAATGTTCCTTATTCCCGCTTTTCAATTCCAAGAAAAAAATGTACGACTGAAATAACACTTTGGCGTTTACGGTTTAGTGGATCTATAATTTTAATGAATTTCCATGATAAGCTACATACTAACAATCAAGTAAGAATAAGACAGATAACTTACTCTCCATTTTTGCATACATTAACAATGAATAAATAAGACATAAGCAAACGAAAGAAGAAAATGCAAGCAAAACAAAATACAAACAAACAAACAATTAATCAATGCCTATATTATTTAAACAAAAAGAAAGGTTTTACATTCGGAATTCAGAAAATTATATATATAAAGAGTACATGTAGTTTATTCTCAGACAGGTACGCACAAGCTACAAATGACATCAAGATTTTCAAAAAAAAAAATAAATAAAATAAATAATTAAATAAATAAAATAAAAGAGGACGCAGTCCGCGCCGCAGGCGCGGACGTAGTCCTCTTGAAGATAACACGTGTAAATAAATAGGAAAAATACTGGTTTCCAATGTTAATTCTGTACAAATTCTGTATAACCTACAAACTCAGCCTTGCGGTTTCGCCAGAGTCTCGGGGCTTACTACTCAACCCATGTATATTCGGAATTATCATGGATGACTTCCGGTCTACATGGACGGAGGATTATTGGACAACCTGTTTTCAGCGGTATATACGAAGTCAATACTTTAATTGAATCCATTGAATCATGCTTTACTTACTTGATTATATGTGACTTGAAACCGTTTCATCTTACTGCCATCTTTAAAGCTGAACTAAGTCTTTAAAAACCCCCCATGACGTAGTAAATTTTTTTAGGGAACGGAAATTGTTAGAAGTGAAACTAACAATCTCCGTCCCCTAGCTAAAAATACACTTGGTCATTGTGTTGATTTGAACTTTCCCCCTGATGACGTTTTGCATACTAATGTATCGTGACCCAAAATCCACTACCTCGAGTACTCGAGCGGTATATAAAGAAGCCTGGACGCGTGGACATTGTCATTTGTATGAGATGTCGTCTACCTGTAAAGATGAGTTAAGAAATTAGTAAATTGCAAAGAAAATCATACATTAAAATATATAATTTTCAAATAAGAATAAAATTATTTTCTCATATATAGTTATAATGAATGAGATCTGCCCCGGGTACGTGATAGAGGGTGGGGAACTCGGGGGACGGGCGTTGGGGGGGGGGGGGGGTTCCGGTACATGTTTCACATATACAGCACCTCCAACAGAAATTATGGCGTATGCATTATGATATATACAAGTACTATGTTTAAAAATCAAAATTAAGGTACAGATTGAAAAATGTTTGGGGGGGGGGGGGGGAGATTTGCTACAAGTAAATAATCATGAAATGTAGTAAATAACAAATGATTATTTACAAAGATAACATGATCACAAACTTATCACAATGCATATGCATGTAGGGAACTCAATGTTTCAAAATTTGGACAGATCAAGAGGGTTTGGGGTTCGGGGGGGGGTGATCGAATGGTAGCCCAAAATCAAAGCGTTGAAATAAAATATATGAAGCGAAATATTATTTACTTGTAATTTACATAATAGATCCGTACGTACGAAAAAAGATATGGGAAAAAGAAGCGTTATGAGATTTCGAGTTCGCGGGGGGGGGGGGGGGGGGGGGGGGTTGCGCATTACAGGGAGGAAGTAATGCATACTCCAAATGTAATTCAAAATTACACTCTTTTACATAGTGAAATGCTTCTTAGCTATGTCTGCATATAAAATAGTCATTTTCAGTATAGCTGTATCTTACACAATTAGTGACCCACATTATATATTTACATTGTACCTGTTTACTAAACGTCTAAAATACAAAAATTTCCTAATTTCAAAATTTATTTTTAACAAGTCCATTGTCTCAATCTTCTAAATTATATCAGAATAAAAAACTGCACATTGCATGGTTTTACTTACATGTTGATAAAGCAAATACAATCCTATATTACAAATGATCGGTACACATGTTACCATTTTACACGCATGTGAAAAAACCGCGTGGTTCGATTAGAGCTTTAGTAATACTTGTCTTGTAAATAATAAGTAAGATCACAATTTCGTTATTCTAATGTTTTATGTTTGGAACAAAATAAGGAGTGATACATCTAAATCAAAATGGCTCATATTTTGATGAATTAAAGCGATCTATACATTTTCAAGGGGGGGGGGGGGGGCTGTTTCCAAGTCGTCGCTGTCAGTGTAGGGGTGGGGTGTCCCCATATGGACATATATATGGTTATTAGTAAAATTCAAATTGAAAACGGAAAAAAAACCAGCAATTTTGGACAAATCACAAGAATGAGGGGGGAGGGCCCCATAGTTTGTGGAATTTGAAAGTATTTTCTGAAAGTATAAAGGCCCTACTCAAGAATGAATTTGATTTTACATGTACACTTTACCAACTCAGGTATTTCGTGGAAATTTTGGGTTAAAAAATAACAAATTTTATAAAAATGCTGAATTATTTTATTCAATTTTTTTTGAGTCTTTACATACTTTGGACAATTACTCATATCAAAAGTAGTTAATGAATGTTTTCAGTCATCACATTTCAATTTTGCATATTGAATCAAATTAAGCAATTCCAACTCTGGGGTATCTTAAAGAAATCGGATCTATATGGGGATACCATATTTCCAAAAAAAAATACAAAATTTCCAAAGATAAGTGCAAATATCAAACTTTAACTTTCAAATTACGTTAGTCTACCATATTTTACACATATCTAAAGCTTCAGAATCTGATGTGAATTTATCCAAAAGACGGTGAAATTATTGAGTTTTTCCTTTTTCAGCGATTTTTGATAAAAATTAATATAGTTTTTACTTCCATTTTTTTTCTCGTAACAACGAGATTTTTTTTTTTTCGTAACTTCGAAACTTGTTTCTCGTAACTACGAATTTTTTTTCTCGTAACTACCACAATTTTTCTCGCAACTACGAGTTATGACATGGTACGAAATGGCTTCTGTAGGAAATACACGCTCATGGACTAGAATATTTTATACATATTGGGAGTATTTTATTTTTACTTTGAACCAACAACCTTTTTTATCGTAAAGCGATACAAATCCCCTACCGGTATAAATCTGAGACCAATGCTGAACTCAATGCATGTGCAGACAAGTACCAGTTCGGTATCTGTAATAGTATCCATAAAGAAAAGACAAGAAATCTGAAACTGTAATGAAAATAACATAGTCAAAGGGTAAGAACTCTATTAAAACTAGGTCAGCTTCAGCAAATATTGAAAATGATCTATCACAAACCAAAACACAGTTCAACATTTGCGATACATGTAACATTGAAAAAAAGTCTGAATTCTTAAAACTAGGAAATGTAATATGTACTCTTCGACGTGTAAAAAGGAATCAAGACTAAAACTCTATCTTTAAATCTAAGATATACTCACATATCAAAACTTATTTCAATATAAATTATACAATAAAAGTTTCATAAAATTCGAAAAACTAAGGCACGGTCCATTTGATATTCGGGGGGGGGGGGGGGGGGGGGGGGGGCTTTGGGTTTTTTTTTTTCGAAAAAAAAATCATTTTGCTCTGAATTTTGATGGAAAAATTAATTTACTTATGGTGTGTCCGAAAAAAATAATGATCTTGTTTTCACAAGTAGTCTAAATTTGAAGAATTACCGTAAAATTTCGCTGAAAATTCCTGAAAATTTTCCGGCTCGCTTCGTTCGTCACAGTTTTGAATATTTCAATATAAATTATACAATAAAAATTTAAAAATCGCTTCGTTCGTCACAGTTTTCAAAAAAAAAAAAATTTTTTTTTTGGCTCGCTTCGCTCGCTGTAGTTTTCTATCAAAACATTAATTTTTAATGGCAAAGATTATATTTGAAAATATCAAAAGAATGCATGTTAATGGGGAAAAAGGGCTTCCTTAGAGGCTTATAAATATACCATGAATATAATGCATTACTATTACATGCAATAGATGCATGTTTCACCATAGAGTCTAATTTCATATACAAGCTTCGAAGGAGAACTTCAGTTTTTCCCCTAATTTACAATTCTAAATTCGAAAATTTGTCTAGAAAATCCTCCCCTCAGACCCTCTTACTTCATATAAATTTTGTTTACTGAGGATTATATTGTAAATACTTCTATCTCTCTGTTTATAAGTGAATTAAATTTTTTCATAAAAATAAAGTAATATTTTATTAGAGTTTTGAATAAAATCAAGAATTTCTATTAAAACACAAACATTCATTATATATTGCACATCACTTATTATAAAAAAATTCCTTGCTCCAACTTTGCAAGAAAAAAATAATTTTGCTCCGGTATAGGGCGAAAAAAAATAATCATGCTCCGACAAAAAAATCCAAAGCCCCCCCCCCCCCCCCCCATAATATTAAATGGACCATGCCTACAGACAGACATACCTCGCTGAGAACGAGACGTTCAGTAGTTTTGGGGAACTCATGCATTCGAAAATCATTGATAAAAGGGAAAAAAGGAATAGCTATTCAAAAATGAAACCATGTGAATGCATGTATAAAAGCTTTGATGAGTTTCAGATGAAATTAATTTTAAATTCCAATTCCTATACTTTTAATGTGGATTTAAAAAAAATCACAGAAATTCAAAGTAATTTTACTTTTTCTTCCAACATTTCTGCTCCAGAGTAGTGCATATGATGATCGTTCATGGATGATTTAGACCAAACAAAACCCCTCCAACTCGCCACTTTTAGTTGGCCGGATTACAAATCAATTCCGGATCCGGTCTATAGATTGACGATGTCCGTCTGTCTGTCTGTCTGTCTGACTGTCTTTCTGTCCGTCCGTCCGTCCGTCCGTCCGTCCGTCCGTCCGTCTGTCTGTCTGTGTGTCTGTCCGTCTGTCGTCAACATTTTGGTTAAAGTTTCTGGTTGCAGCAAAATCTGAGGAACATTACGCAGTAGAAACTTTATATCATACATGAAGGTTGCCCGTTACAAGACCTTTCAATTTATGCCTTAACATTTGACCTAGTGACCTTGACCTGGAGCTTTGACCTAGTCATGGTTATGGTATCGGGAAAGTGTGTAGACTGTAAGGCCACTATGTTCCCCATTCCCTCAACATAAATTTTGGACCCGGCCCTGAAAAGAAAGGGCTATACAGAATTTGACTGGGGGGCGGGGGGGGGGGGGGTAGTTATTGAGATGGGGATATTGGGAGGAAACGGATC